>JAODUK010038810.1:0-45455 GCA_027564635.1 Typhlichthys eigenmanni | reverse complement strand
TAGTCTCAGCCTCTTCATCAGCACTACGTCACATGAGAGACCGTCTCTAGTCTCAGCCTCTTCATCAGCACTACATCGCATAAGAGACCGTCTCTAGTCTCAGCCTCTTCATCATCACTACGTCACATAAGAGACCGTCTCTAGTCTCAGCCTCTTCATCAGCACTATGTCACATAAGAGACTGTCTCTAGTCTCAGCCTCTTCATCAGGACTACATCACATCAACAACTCGTTCTGAACATCAATTTATTTCAAGTAGAAAGTTGATTTTTTTTTTTTTTTCTCCCAGTCCGTATTCCTGGATTCCTGTATGTCGTGTGTATATATGTAAATCTTTACCCGAGTTTACGACTTGGTATTCCGATTGAAGTTCTGTTCCATTGCATGTTTCTTCTTTGGAGGCTATTTTGTTCCGAGTGCAATGAATTGCACCAGTAGACCCTTGCAAGATAGTTTCTGCACTAGCATCGTTCCGGAGTGAGTTCCAGACAAGACTATCGAAGAGGAACAAGTGTGGAGCTTAAACCCTTGAGTATCTTGGTTGTTAAATGGTCTTTGAGTACAGAATGTTATACAAGAAGGAACCTCCGTTGCTGAGAAATGACAAAATATTCAGTTCCTTGAACGGCCACTTGAGGTTGACACCAATGCCCACAGACCCACCCTCATGTTAAATTGGCCAACTTAAAAACGGCTTTGTCTCTATCTAGTGTCTCAGTTTATGACAACTGTACGGGGGGTGAATTTGTATATGACGCATCAGTTGAAAATACATTAAGTCGTACATTAATCCCATCATTATGGATAGCAGGGAATTACAGGCAGAGTCAGGTACTGTACTGCAAAGATGGTGACAGCCAGGGCCAGCCTCTGTCACCTATGGGTCACCTATTGTATGGGTGACATCACAGGTTTCTCCATTTATTGGAGAAACCTCTGATGTCATATATATATATATATATAGCATAACTCACCTGGTACTTTATTTTACTGGAAACCCTACAATGTATTGGGAGCTGCTGTTGATAAGTCAAGCATCATTTTATCTTGTGGTAAACTTTACAATCTGGTTTCACTGTTCGTACAGGAAATTAAGCTCATGTGGACGTCTGCACTTCTTTTGGTTGGCAGGGTTTGGATATTATCCTCACATTGCCTCAAAAACCAGTGATTTACTTGCGTGTGGCAGTTTACAAATGCATTAAGTGTGTTTACACAAAGTAAATTAGTTGCAATTGATTTTATTGTGTTGGATTTTGAATTGTAGTCCATCATGCTTTGCAGACATGTTTACAATTAATGTGTGCCAGTTAACTTTGAACAACGTGAGAAGATGGGAAATTACACTGCACACTTAAATCTGGTCGGTGTGATTTCTTAATTAAAGGGATTCGTATTACAGATGGCCATCTGAAATTGAGAATGTTCATTTATATATCTAGATATAGAACGTTATTTAGGCTTTAAAAGAATTTAAACATAAACAATGGCAATGGTGTATCTTAATAAAAAGTGGTGTCAGTAGATTGACCATTTTAGGGTGCTGCCATAATCACCTTTTTAGGCAGGTGATTGGCTGAACTGACAGTGATCATCTGTTAACGACACACCCAGAGCCATGTAAAGAGAGAGTTGCGTCATCGCAGTTCACGCCAATGGACATTTTTTTCCACAGCAATGGAGCCTCTAAATAGTTACTGGAAGTTAGCCTAAATACTAAAAGTACTGTACACTATAAAATATATTTTAAATGTAAATCGGTGCATTTATTGACTACTAATTACCAAAAAATAAAGTTAAGATATATATATTCATATTCATATTGCACACCAAGCACGTTCTGGAACTATTTTGCCATAGGTTGTGCCTCTCCATTAACCCTGTAACCATTGAAAATGTAAAGCTTCCATTGGTGGAACTCTGTTATTTCCATGACTCTGGTCACACCTAAAGGACGTAGCTGCCAGTACCACTGTGGTTTGACTGATGCGCAACAATTTCAAGCTGTCCAGACTGACATCGAGATGGTTTCAGGAGGATTTCAGCCATTGTGATGGTGTGATGCTCTCGCACAGCTGGACCTTGGGCTGACTGCATGTAATGATTCGAGCCGCAGTGTAATTATTTGTCTCCTAGGTGGCGATGATGAGCATTTGGACCCACCACGATGAGTTTGCTTTTGGTTTTTGCTTGTTTGGCTGGCCGGCTGTTTGTTGTTTGTAATGTAGATCCTGCTATACAGGATTGCAGCTGCCAAAAAACACCATAGTAGATCCAATATGTTGATCCAATATTCAGTTTTTCAGCTGAATTTTGTAATTGTTTGCTATAATTCAAATGTTTTATCATCTTATTCCTACTGTAACTAACGTACTGTAGGACTAAAGGTCCAAAGCCTTGTACAGTATGCTGTTGCTCAGTTGATGGTCTATTTAGAATGATGAGCGATACATGTTCTAGGACTCTGCATTCAAAACAACCTTAGTAATACGATAACTGACACACAATCTCACTTTATTGTGTACATTTCATTTTGGCACATCATTTTCAATAAGAATGTTCTTGTTATTGCATGTCGACTATTCCCACAGATCTGTCAAAATGGCGTCTGCCACGAATGGTAATATTGTTTTGAATGCCACCTTTTCACTTTTGTTTTGGTAATAAAAGTATAATATCTGATAGATAAGGTTACCTGAATGCTTTTCTTCTTCCAGCAAGAAAGCCCATATGAGCTTGACATTCTTCGAAAACAAAACCGCCAGGACTTTGAAGTCTGGAGCCCATGAACAGATTCGTATATACTTATATGCTTGATAAAAGCTGGCTTTACAAATCCTTACTACTGTAAGGTGCACCTGCACAAGCAATGCTCTGGGCGTTAGCAGCTTTGGTTTTGTGTTAATCCCTGGAAAATACCACTGATTTCAGCATTCATAAACGTTCCCAAAGACAGCCTGTATTAATGTCAACATCTGTCCCGTTATCATTGTAGAAAAAAAAACTCTATATTCTGTCCAATAATACACTTCCTTATTTGAATAGGTTAAATATGACTATAGAGGATTTAGTCAGTGTGATTTCCTGGGGATATCTGCACTTCGGAACTAGAAGCTGCACTATTTACACTAAGGCTTATTTGGCATCATCAATAATTAAGATCACACATAAGGTCAGCTTCCACTGAAAGACATGTTAAGATTCAAAGCTGTGAGCTCCAGGGTTTGTGTAGGTTCAGCCCAGATTTGGCGTGCTGCGCACCTTTTTCCAGGTGTTGAGGTTTTATTTGAATAAAGGAAGGTCTTTCAAACAATAGTGTTTTTCCTGAGTAGGCCGCAGAATTTGAATTGTTCATTAGTTTGCAGAAAGGCTACTGGGTCATACATGACTTTGGGACTTTCTCAAGGCCTGCTCTTAAACGGGTGTGTGATGTTTGTCTGGGTCAAGTGGGAACCTCCGGTGCTAAGAAATTAATAAAAAAATAAATAGATGAATATAAATGGGAACACAAAGTGGTGCAGGCCACACACAACTATCCCAGCTTCAGCAATGCATATTCAATATCAACGATATTCTCCAGCATTGCTGACGCCAACTTTAAGGTGTTGAATGTATACCGTAATTAGAGATGTGACAATCCTACAAAACCTCCCGTGTCCTCTTTGTAACTTTGTCTCTGCCTGTGAATGTTCACTTATGCGTTTTTAGCATAAAGCTAAACGTACGTTCAGACGTAACTTCTTTTTGGAAGCTTAGGCCTCTCTTTTTACATCATAACCCTATGGAGCGGACCGTGCTTCTTAAAGCGCCATGGGCCTTAAGCTTAAACGCTGCCGCAGAAAATTTCAACTTCTCAGAAGAAAATGCCCTACGTCATCTGCTGTTTTTGACAGTTGACCAGTCACAAGTGGCGTAGTGAGACCTGGTGTTTCCCGTAACAAGCGTGTCAGCAGCTTTTTTTTATGTGAGAAATAATGCCAACAAGCTAAATGTTCTGCAGAATTAATGAGTCCATGAGATCAGCACTGTAACTCTGTGGATTGGCATCTGTATAGGTCGACCAATGAAAACGTGGCTGCTCCTCGTGTATTTTAAGCTAAACTTGTATTCTTCTCCCCAGTGGTAATTTTGAAAGCCAGCGGAATGTGGAAAATGATTGTAGGAGTGGAGAAGAGGAGGAGTAGGAAAAGATATGCCTAGCGTGGTCACTTTGGTGTCTGAAACCCCGTAGCAGAGACGTGGGGAGTTTGGCTGATTTGCGTCTCGACCACATGTGCCAGAACCCGCCTGCTATTCTCAGCCCATAGTTCCGCCAGGCGTGGGGATAATTTACTGTAAGGACGGGCTCCTCGCATGCAGGGGGGAGCAGGAGCCACTCACCCGCTCCGTCACAGCGGGTGCAGCTCGTACCCTTTGACCCCTGAACATCAGATAGGCTTTTCCCACTGCACATTGTTAGCCCAGAGCTCTCCTTAACCCGGGTCTAAGAGGTAAACCTGGGCTAACATAGCTCTTTTCCACAAACACATTGTTACCCCAGGGCTATATACAATTCACACTGCACTTCTACTACTAGCCCTGGTTTAAATGTCAGTTGGAGCATGCCGTGTTTCAACTGACAAAACCTAACGAAAGCTGTTAACTTCAGCCCCGTTTCACGTTTGCCACCAGAGAGAATATAATTTAACAGGTTCCAATGAATGGCACTTCCCCATTTCTGGAAAGGGGACGGGGGGGGTACGGGCACTCTTCACCCTTTATGCAGATCAGAATGACCCAGCGTTTTCATGCAAGTCAATGGGGAGGTCTACAGATTTTACTATAGTATTGCCCATTGTTTATCTCTGGGTGCGTTGAAGATATTTTACTATATAACATCGCTTTCCAAGTACCAGGTAAATTGCCTTCATCTTGTCCTGTCTATATGAATTATTATCCCTGTACACTCAAGGTTTTGAATTAATGTGGCTGATTAGTCTTTCTTTAGTTCTCAGGTGTTTGGTGTGTATACACACATGTCTTGTTTAATATGCATGTTTTGTATTATCATTAGACATTAGTTGTACACACTACATACTCACTATACAAGTAAAGTGAGGTGAAAGTGTGTGAATTACGACTTTCACTGTTTACAGACTAGACAGGAAGCAAGTTTACCCCTCATCACTTCCAGGTCACTGTGAGAAATGAAGGTCGATGAAAGTCTATAAAGGTCTCTTTTCCACCTGTCAACACTCCCCGCTCATTCTCCACGCCAGTAGGTCATTTACCTGCTGCCGATCTGGGGACAAGGACGTGCCTGCCCCCTTCTACGGATCAGATGTTGTCATGCATTAGGCTGATGAAGGTCTGGATCCTTCTTAGAATTGGTTTAACAGTGCTGTCTGGTAAATTAATGAACCCCAACAGTTTAACTTCGCAGCTTCCCAGCTCCCAGAATGTGTTTACTTTGCAGGTTATTCTGAAGATTGTGAAATTGGGTATTTGTTTGGGCTGGGTAAAGGGGGATAGTGTCCCCAGGTTTGGCTTGGTTCTGACTTAATGGGTATGTCCATATCTCAAAGGGCTATTTTAAATATTTTATTTATATTGAAGATGTTCTAAAGTAATATTTTACATACCCTAATCTGAGCTGGATGAGAAACTCAAAGGACACGTCATTTTCCAGTCATCTCAATTATTCATGGCTCTTCCTGCCCTTTGTTAAAATGGTGTCAGAGAACATAATTGTGATTAGGGTTCAAACAGTCGTCCGCACAGCAACGCCAAAAGTGTGAAAAAGGCCCGAGATAGAGAGCGCACTTCAGTCAAATGGGGCCGAGGGCCGAACTAAGGAGGTTTTAATAGCATTTCTTAAAACACCAACTGCCAAAAAGCAGCATAGCATTTTTGTGATTCACGCTGCCCTGTAATTTGGACCGTGTGGGTTTAAGCCATTTATTTTGTGGCAAAGGCTTTACTGGCGACTTCTCCGAAAGAGGCTGAAGTCTACCGTGCAGTACTGAAAGCCGGGGGTTATGCTATAGCCACCTTTGCCTTCCGCGATGGGATTGGCCCGAGGCGCTTCCCCCTTTTGTGTTGTCTGGGTCCAGTGGCTGGCCCTCATGGGTGTAGCTGCGGTCCATTGGCCGGTTTGGAGAGCCCACACCTGCTGTTGCTGGACTGATGCAATCCGTCTTTCGCACAAACACCCCGACGGGTGTTTACGAATGCAGATAGCGTAAACAAACAGCCCGATCTCCCGTTTTCCTAAACTAAGTAATTTCCCAAACAACATCCAAACAAGGCACATGTTAGCATCTTATTTTAGATAAGTCACTGCACTGGGAGTATCATTTATCTGAACAAAACCAAGCTAGCTCTCCTCCATTCGCTTCCTTTGCACATAGCGATCTATGGATTTGAAATGTGTATTTAGTTTTTATTATTTTTTTTATTTTTTTTGCCGTGTGTTTCAGCAAGATTCACGCCGTCGCTGAGAACCATGGAAACATGGACTACACATAGTGGCACTTCTAACAACACACACACCCACATCCTTGTGCACACACGCTAATGCACAAACAAATGCTGACACACACACATACAGAAAAACTGCATATACACACACGAGCACATACACACCACTAAGCTATAGCCGAGCACCTAACAATTCTTTAATTGGAAAGAAACACATGCAAACAAATGTAAATTTTTTGTGCGACAAGCTGGACTGCATGCACTGCAGAGAGCCTACAGAACAGAGATATAATGTTTAACTGCTGTGTAGCACAGGCAAGACTTCTAAACAGTCCACCAGTGCCAAGCCATCTGTCTGGTGACACACCCTGTAATTATAAATGAAAGGAAACGCCGTCTTTTGATTATCTTCATCCTTATTGCACGTGTGCGCACACAATCGGGACCTGCTAAGGCCATTACAGCAACAGAGAAACCTTTGGATCAGAAAAGTAGCTAGGCCATTCTTGGTTTGCGTATCCAAAAGACAAGATAGCCTAGCACCGAAATAACAAGAATTACAAAACAATCACAACCTTCTTTAGGGATAACAAGTATATATAACCTTCCCTGTTGTGTTCGATTCATGTTTACTAATTTGGTGTTCCCAGTCAAAAATGCCCCATTACAGCTGAAAATATATCCATAATAATACATATATTACAATCTATTATTGTTTTTTCATCAATTTAGGTTCCTGTGAAAATTACCTGTTTTGAACTTCGAAACACCTCATTGACCTGAACATGTACAATTTCGTTTTTGAGTAAAAATGCATAATTTATTTATTATAATATATTTATATTTATTTTGACCACAATAAATGCATGTTTAATGAGTACATTTGTTTTTAAACATTTCAAATTTGAAGTAGTGGTACAAAATAAGATCTGTTGTGTTCATGGTCAAAATGCACTGGAATTATATTAGTAGTAAAGAAGAAAACATACAGTACAGTGCCAAACTATGGCACGTAGTTTAGACATTTATTCTAGTAAGTGTATTAAAGAGTGGTTATTATTTAGTGACTAGTAACTATTCCAATAGTTACTAATTTATATATATTGTTATTAGATATACCAATTATTCAAATAGCTACTATCTATATCTGTTTTTCTAAATATTATCCATTGGGTAATCGTAGTCATTAATTTATTATTAGTATCTAGTTCAATATCTATTCCATTCTTACTGTTAGATAAATTGCTGATGAATAAAGTTTTATGATTGGAATAGTATTTATTCAATTGATACTATTACCTATTCATTACTGTTATCTATTCAAGTAGTGTAAATTCCTGTTTTACACTTATTACATTATTTAGTAACTGTTAGAGTAGGTTCAGTATTGGAATATATATTTGAATTATGTGTGATCTTGTCATAGAACTATATAATAACTAGAAGCAACAATTCAACTTTGACCATTGACATTAATTTAAGCAACTTTTTTTGCCTTTTTCTAAGATGGGTGCCGAGCTGCTATGACGAATTATAAGTAGTAAGGTGAAATCTAACCGCGGCAGATTTCAGCACCGGGAATTCAAGCACACAGTCAAATTCGAGCATAGGGTCAAAATAAAAGTTGGAGCTGAAACAGTGTTACTACCGTGGATGGAATATATTCATATTCAGCCCAACTTCCTGTGATTACCAACCACTGCTACGCCTGGCCACTGTCGAAAACTGATTTTATATATATATATATATATGTGTGTGTATATGTATGTGTGTGTATATGTATATATATATATATGTGTGTATATATATGTATATGTGTGTGTAATGATGACAAAATAATTAAATATTAATTACTAATAATTAATATTGCATCAAATACATAATCAAAATTGTATCTCTTACTGCATACCAGTGTCAATAAGACACGGTTTACCAGGAGGGCATGTGTTACAGTATCTAGCTAGTAGCAGTGATTTGAAAACGACTCACTATAAAGAGCTTGTTCTGTAAAAGACACATTGTAAAAAGAACTCTGTAAAGAGTATGCTGTAAAGAAGACAAGGTAAAAAGAACTCTGTAAAGAGTGTGCTGTAAAGAAGACAAGGTAAAAAGAACTCTGTAAAGAGTGCGCTGTAAAGAAGACAAGGTAAAAAGAACTCTGTAAAGAGTATGTGCTGTAAAGAAGACAAGGTAAAAGGAACTCTGTAAAGAGTGCGCTGTAAAGAAGACAAGGTAAAAAGAACTCTGTAAAGATCTGTAAATATAAAGCACTGTAAAAACTGTTTAAAGGAGTGCAAGCTGTAAAGAGAACTAAAGAGAACTCGCTTTATAGAGGACATGCTAGCAAACATGCAAACTGTGTTCTGTGATTGGATGGGTTTTTTTTGCCCACGTGCATGACCATCTGCAGAATCACAGACGTGATGTGTTAACAGGGGTATATGGTAGTTGACCTGAAACATGCACTTCAGCGCATGCGGTTCATCAAATTGCATGTATCACACAGGGTGGCTGTGTGAAGTCACCTGCAAGACAAACAAGCAACTCCCATACCTGTTTTCCCCAAACGTCCTTAAAGGCAGGGTTAGTCATTCTTGAGAACGCTTGCTAACTTCGAGCTCAAATAAAAAAAAACATCTCTCAGAAGATCTGCCCCACACATTGAACTGAATTGTGAGGCCAGGTGTCATTGTTGCTGTGAGTTTATGTTCCTATTTACGGAGCCAGGGCTGTGCACCAGATAATTTTTTCAGCACGCACAGATAACGGTAAGATAGTGAAATGCAAGGAGATTTTTGGTGAATTTGACAAAGTGTATTATCTTACATAAGCTTATAGCAGCTAAACAGACTAAACACTGTGCTTCTCAAACCTCTTGACTCAGCTCCCACAAAACATTAAACACAACTGAAAACTGACAAACACACACACGCAAGCACACAAATGTGCCTTGCCAACAGAAGGTGTTATACCTCCAAGGCCTTCCTGTTGTGCCGAGCCTGTTTTCACTCCAACAAATTGACACAGTTGTTAGTGATGATGCAGGATTCTGCCCACCGGTAATAAACAGCGTGGCAGCTGACACCGCAGCGCACCTGCACGGGCTCCTGACAGGGTAGGGTTGTTCCCAGGGATGGGGGGGGGGGCTTGGGAGGCAGAAGTAGGGGTCACTGGTCATGTGTGTGGTGCGTGTTTACGTAGGTGTGTGTGTTATTGGGGGGGGCAAAGTAGTCTTGTGAAACCTGTTAAACTGTAGTCTGTCCAGCATGTCAACCTGCGCGCACGCGCACACACATTGTACATATATTACCCGTATGTACGCAATTGTACGCCATTGGTAATTCTGTATTTTAATTTGTCTTTATATTAGTTCATAGGTTTATTGTGTTGTGTGCATATTATCTGTTTATTATTGTATGTTTTATTATACCTTATAATATACAGGTATATACCTATAATAACTGCAAGTTATTATAACTATGAGTTGTAACTATTTTGTCAGTCAGATGTGTACTATAGCACGCATGTCACGACTCTGTCTGTCTGTCTGTCTGTCTGTGAGACTGATAAATATTGACTAGAATCTCTCTCTTTTTACCCGTCTGTCCCTCTATCTATATCTCTACCTGGCAGTCTCTCTCATACTCTCTCTACATGTCTTGTCTCTGGAGAATACTACAAACAGCCAATAGACTTACAGTGGAGGTTTGTCTACTAGTACATGGGATATAACCTGTACGTTCGTTTGCGTCTGTGTTGAACCCAAATGTTAATTACCACTGTCTGTTTTGCAACTGTTTTTCAGAATGTGTAAGACATGATGACCTGATCAATAGACTTGAGAAAATGCTTTATGCTTTCGAGGAGAATTCTTCTAAACAGACATTTGTGTTTGGTGTTAAACATTGTCAGTGAAAAAAAACAACAAATGTGAACTTCTGAATTTCCTCTTAGGTCAGGCAACATTTGCCATCTATGTGAGCAGAAAAAGAAAGCTGGATTTGAATGTGGATGTTATCTTTTTATTTGTCCAAATGGGTAAGGGCAGGGTGAACATGGACTTCAGCTGCTATAGTGTAGTGGGTGATTTGGCCTCCTTCATGAATAGAGGAGTGCTGTGCTTGTGTACAGGGGAGGGGCTGGTCTTTGGAGGCCACTTCTCTTAGAAGAGAGGTGCTGTGTGGTGTCCTGTGCGATTTTTGATTGGATAACATCGCTTTCCACTGGTCACTTGTGTTTTATGTGTGATTTATAGATACGTTTGATTTGCTGCAATGGATAGAAAATAAAGGTGTCTAAAAATATCTCTATAAAAAATATATTTCATAACTCTCTCTCCCTCTCTACCTGAGAAGTAAGGCAGGGCACCCCGTCCTCAGGCTCCTCCCGTGGGGGGGGGGGGGGGGTTGTCTGCTGCCGTAAAGAGGGCCCCCCTCAGCCGGCCCTGTGAGGTCACAGCACCTGTTTGTGGTAATCGCTGGCAGGTGATGCACAGTGTAAGGCGGTGCTTTCCTTCAGTCCTTTTGACCTATAACCCCTCAGAAATAGGTTTGGGAAGGGGGGGGGGTTATAACCACAACCCATGTTATATTAAAAATAAGCACTGCTGAAAAATGTTCTTGAAATCTAAGAAAATAAATTGTTTCAACATTGTACCGCTACTATTTCAGGGTCTTGAAATAATTATTATTATTATAGAGGTCATCTTCTGCATTAGATGTCATTTTAGAGGACTTGTTTGTAGTGAATGATCTCTCTCTCTCTCTCTCTCTCTCACATATGATAACTTTTCAAGATTTGCATGTCTGTCTGCGGCCCCCGTCCAGCTGTGAACCCCATAGCATCTGTTTAAACATTTGACAGAGACAGAGAGAGAGAGACTTTCTTTACCTTGTACTTTTGGGGAATGCTAGTTATAGTAGTAATAGTATTGAAATCATATTGCAATACATTTCTATACACAGGCCTATTAACGACACATTTCTTTTTTGTTATAGATTCCTTTCTGTTCTTTACATTTTATTTGTTTGACAATCACTTTTAAAATGTGCTCTATACATTTGATTTGATACACATTGGATTAATTGTAAGTCACAGACTATGAATAATAGTATAAACCTATGTATGCCGTATGCAACCGATGAACAATGGACGTTTACGTCTCATTATGAACAATGTGGAGAAGTGCGTGCATCTGCCTTACGTTCACAAGTCTGAGCCGAACAGGATAAGTTTTCTCTGTGGTAATCGAGCCATAATCCTGTGAAAACTAAATAAAATACAAATCCTTTTTGAGCTCTCAAAAGGTAGACAAAACATCATCTTCACACCTGAGTGGGTCTTGACTTATCTACACCATCAAATCCACATAAGAAGATGTTATGTTTCTCTCACCTGAGGGGCTATGGACAGCTTGTGAAGCTGTGAAGTTCAAAGTAAATCTAGGTTTCTTTCTTTTTTCTTAAAGGTTGTAAATCTTATTTATAAATATTGTTATAGTCCTCAATGCTCTCTGTCATGAGTTATACATTGATTATTTGGGGGTCAAAGGTCATCTGTCTTAAAGTAGAAATGTGTAGAATCCATTTTCTTGCTGTTTCGCTTCTCATTGGAGAGTTGCAAGATTGGCCATTAAAACAAATCTTCCCTCATACAGACCCATCAGTGTTTAGGCTTTAACTGTGGGAATCCTGCTCACGACATCACACTGTATCGTACTTGTCTGGTTTCCGCTTCTTAAGCATACTTTAGTACAAGTTTGGGCCTTAGGGACCCCTCTAAACCCCCAACCACCCCCAAAGCCTTGGAACAGAACCGAGACGCTAAGTCACTGGCCTTATAGCCAGGGTCCCACAGGCGTGGATACGAGGCTGGCAGCGCGAGCGTTAGCCTTCGCAGGCTCTCGCAAGCCGGCGGCATCTTGGTTTTGAGTCTTGCTCGCGACACGTTACGAGCCCCCGTGCTTCAAAGTGGGTGTACGTGCAAATGATCCGCCCTATCGCTCCATCATAAGCTAATCTTGTTGGCGCTGTTAGCGTTGTCTCAGGAGGCCAGTATACGGTTATGATTATTAACAGTGTTTCCTCTCTCTCTCTCTCTCTTTACAGTCAGTTGTTTTCATAAGGGACCGTAATGCTCTTGGACAGGAAATATCTGGCTATATAGACTACGCCTACAGACTCAAAACCGAAGATTTCGAAGCATATTTCAGCGGAAAGAAGAGACTTATGCCAAGACGGTCAGATTTAAGGTAAGCCCGCATGTATCGTAACACATCCAACTCAGTCGGAGGGGGTGGTACGGATGCTTGAGTGCGGTGGGGTTTGACAAGATTTGAAGGCTATAGGAAATGTTATTATTGGGATTAAAGATTCGGTTTGACGTTAGAGACCAGTGGGGTTGGATGGAGTTTCACGAAGGCCCCGGTGTGGTTATTGTGCACGGCACCTGCCACTGTGGCTCCAGCACGCCACCAAAGCACCAAATCTCCTCTCTACACAGATGTGAAACAAATGGAGCCTGTAGCGAAGCTAAGAAAAGACTCCCAAAAGCGCTGACTGTGTCTGGACCAGTTGGATGTGATTAGCTACGGTGGAGATGTCAGCTGTGGGTTACAACTGGCTCAAACCGTTAGAAAATTGCTGTTCAACGTGCGTTAAGTTTATCATACCCGCTACATTTCTTAAGATTTTCAGGGCTTCGGTATGGCCTGTGCTTTTATAGTGACAGCTTATTAAGGACTACATCTGGTACAATTTTTGAAGCCTGTCTTAAGAGATCATGTTGATGGAAATATGTTGGGGCTTGAGTTCTTAGACGTGAGTGACATCTATTCTTGGAGTAAAACAGATTTGAAAGAAAAATAAACCCAAAAAACACATCGTTTATATTGTAATCTGAATAGGGTCTTAACTGTCATCTGTCCAGTTGACTTAGCATCAGTTCTGTTTTCCTGACGCTTTGTGAAGTCACAGAGCTCTCAAGTAGCACATCACCTAGAGAGCTGATGCTTTGCTCATGGCTAGTTATTTCTGTTCCTGAGCAAGCGTATTTTCTCCCACTCACA
This sequence comes from Typhlichthys eigenmanni, assembly GCA_027564635.1. Taxonomy (NCBI): domain Eukaryota; kingdom Metazoa; phylum Chordata; class Actinopteri; order Percopsiformes; family Amblyopsidae; genus Typhlichthys; species Typhlichthys eigenmanni. The sequence continues at coordinate 31,930 of JAODUK010038810.1, read as the reverse complement.
TTTGTGCAGCCTGCGTGGGATTTGAACCCATGACCTTGGAGTTGCCTTTCTGCACCCTCAGCCTCCACGCCAACACCACCTAGCTGAAACAATGAGACGTGTCAACATGCAGTCGCGTTATATCACTGCTCAAACAACGATGAACGGCATTCAACATCGCATCAAGACGTTAACAAATGTCCGACATATGTTCGACCACTATCTAGATGTCACCGGTGCCAGTGGAACAGGTCTGACCCGTTGAACTTACGGGTGAGAACCCAACGCTGTGTACTGTAGCCTTCCGATGTTGAAGTGGGTGAGCGATCACATCTTGGTCTTAATTGTCCAGCAGGGGAGCCGTGTACACACAAACGGTTGGCAGCAAACTTGTTGGAACCCAAAAGCAGTTCCCACATTCCACATGCTCTCGCGTAGTAGCATGTCTCCCCACATGTCAGTTACGTGCTAGAAATCTCATGAGAGTAAACACACCTGGACGGACGGAGCAAGAGCCTGCGACGCACGTTCACAAATGGCGTACAACCCTCTGGTTGGTGTCGCCATGGGAACATACCGCAGCCTCAACACAACAGAATGGTTTGATAAGGGATAGTCTGTAGAATCTAGAGTTATCCTCTAGGTTTGGCAAGGGTATTTTCATATGTAGCATACACACATATGCATCATTGCGGGCCCTATCTTACAACTGGCGCAAAGTGGGAATGCAATTGTCCTTGCTGGTTTCAGTAATCTTCCCGTCCAACGCCCACATTGTTTAAAATAGCAAATGCACTTGCGCCCATTTGAGCGCCCCGTGGGTGTGTTGGTCTAAACATGAGGTATGGTCTGGCACATTGTTGGCGTATTTGCTATCTTGAGGCAGCTGAAAGTGATTGTGTGATTAACCAGCAAAAACCTGGTCTAAAGTCAATGCTCAGAGCATTATCAAGATGGTATCACCTATGACGGGTGCACAATGTGCGTACACTCTGATTGTTACACATACAGGGACACGCAGGAGCTTACAAACATGCAAAGGATAAGAAATGTAAAGAGTACAATGTGAAATATAATGATTGTGTAGCCTACATCAACATGTTTTTTGGTGTAATCTCGCTGTTGCCTAGATGGTCTGCTCCAGCACTGTCACAAACCTGCGGGTCTAATAGCAATCTGCCCATGGTGCAAGCTCGCCTGGCTTTTTAAAGGGAACGGGAGATGACACTGATTGGATTGTTGTATTTTACGCCCAAAACACACCTGTGAATAATAAAGAGAGTAAGTACAATCCTTTCGAACCTTGCGCATGGCGCACCAACCACATATCTGCCGTTAAAATAGCAGAAGTGGATTTGGACGCGCCCTAGATGCAGTTTGCACCTTGCACTTTAGACCGTGCACCTAGATCGTTGAAATTGGGCCCATTGTGTTTCTCTGAAATCCCTCTGATGCGGGAAAACATCCAAACCACCAGTTTCTTTAGAAAGCGAGCCCGAGGCAAGCGATTGGACAAAGTTTCTGCTCAGTACTACACCGACATCTCAGACCAAAACAAATGCCTTGTGGGCCACACACGCACACATGCAGTTACAGGAATGAGCGCCCAGACCGGAGGAGCTCTGATTACAACACGCACAGAAGAAATGTAATGTCGTTCTTTTCTCTGGACGCAAATACTCCAAAACAGTCATCTGAGTTTACAGTGACAAATGAAGTAAGAGGAACAATAGTTTTTTTTCTATTTGTGTAAATAAACAAATGGCACAAAAAGCCCAACATCTCTACATCTCTTCTTAGATATAAAGAAGAGATGTATTCTCTGATCACTTATTGAGCTATCAACTTGGTACTGGCTCAACATGCAAGACCACTCCATTAGATCAATGCAACCAGCGCATGCCAATCTATTTAGAGAGAGAGAGAGAGAGAGAGAGAGAGAGAGAGGGGGGGGGGGTAGGAGGAAGGAAAGATTTGACGGTAAAATAAGTGATTGACAGCGAGGGTAAATTTAAGAAAGCTTTGGCCGTGTCTCCTGCTGTATGAGGATGTACAGAAACGATAAAAAATCGGCACAGAGACTACATTCAGCTATCAAGTTCTGTCTTTTTTGCTCTCCACACAGACTGCATATTTTCCTTCAATCACAGTCGGATCAAACGTGATTGGCAAATACTACTCAGACTACAAAAAGAATCCAGAGCACATCCGCTATAGAATTGCTCTCAGCTAAATATTCGCCGAGCTTTTGGACATCCTGTTAGCTTCAGCGTTCGCACCTAGCCACCCTTCTGGCGAACCAATCAGGGTAGCTAGGTGCGATGGTGTTAAAGTCAAGCGTGTGGTAGAGCTACTACCTCCCCGGCCTGCCACTCTCATGATGCCTCTCTATCCTCCATCTGCTCTGCCCCTATAGCGCACACACACACCCCAGAGCCAAATAGGACTAGATGCAGAGATGTAGGAGGGAGGGGTGAAGGGGGGGCATGGAGACAGGGCAGTAGGACAAGGAAGCATCGAGGGATCCTAATTGACAGCTTTTTAAATGCTCTAGACAGATCCTGCACACTCTCTCTCTCTCTCTCTCTCTCTCTCTCTCTCTCTCTCTCTCTCTCTCTCCATCCATCTCTCTGTGGGTGTCTCACTCAATCCCCTCTCTGTTATTCTTTCTCTCTATCGCTCTCTTTCTTTAGCTTTTACCCATGTTCCCTCTCAGACGACGAGGGTATTAAAGGGAAAAGCCATTAGGGAAACCCAGGCTTTAAGAGAATAGCAGTGTACTGTTTTGTGCAGCACTCTGATATGTGCAGGGCCCAATACATACAGTACATACTGTAAACAGACGTGAGGTCAAAGGCAGACTGCCACTCCTGACTGTTTGGACGTGCCTCGTAACAGTAAGGACCGTTAGCAGAGGACACAGATGAGCTGCAACAGTGTGAACGCTCAGATTTGATCCCTGGGGAGGAAAATGGCACATCACACCCACATACAACCCCAAGAGAAAAGAGCAAAGAAGTGCAGATTGTTTCAGCATGAGAGAATTGCATAGGATTCTCTTCTTATATTCGCACATGATGCTTTTAAATGTTGGTCATTTATTAAACCGGTTGCCAGTTGGGTTGGACCATTCGTAAGCATTGATACTTTAAATATAGCAATGCAACATGACAGTCTGAAGTGATTAACATGCCTATGTACAGTAAAGATTCTAAAAGTTTGTTTGCATGTTTGTGGGCATACAATCCCAAAACATGGGTTTTTTATTACAGTATAGGCCTAAACAATCAGACTTATTTATCTAATCCATAGTCGAATTCCTTCCCTTAAACTACAAAATCAATGTATAGTGTACATTTATTGTATATACTAAGCTGCATGTTGTCATATCGAGGGATAGTTTGCAGTAGATGGAGTGTATTACTATGAAAGAATGATTGAAGTAACAACAAAAAATCCAGAAAAAGTGGGTAACATTTAATTCTGTATGTCCTTGCAAAGGGTAAGTAATGTGTTATAGGCTACTGTATCAAATAATACACTTCTGAGTCATTGTTGTCATATTTGAATATTATTATTAAAGCATGGCCAAGGGCATGAAAAAGAAAATGCATCTTTAACTATCGAGAAGGATTTAGAATGAAAGGGACTGTTAATAATGGTGAGCAAACAAGATAAACATAAAGGCTAGTGATGGAGTTACCAATTCAGTTAGGACTCGGGAACTGTTGAGAAATTGTAATTTTAAGTTTGGGGTTAACATATTTCATGCCAAAAGAAGATGTGTATGACTCCAAAACAGTACCATAATCTCACCACCCGTGTGAAAGCTGTGAAAGTTAAAGAAGCAATAAGACAAGACAGACAAAGACAGAGTTTTGCCGCTGGTGGACTGCCAGTGGCAAAACAACTGGCGACGTGCCGCCCTAATAAAGCCTGCGGACAGCCAGGTCTATGCTAGCTGGGGCCCTTGGCTTCACAATGTGCTTCAATGTGTCAGGCAGGGTTTTTTGTTTTGATTTGAACTCGAAGTTAACAAGCATTCTCGAGAATGACTAACTCTGCTTTTAATACAAGAGTTCCCAAGATCTAGCCTAACTACTGCTCTGGTATATCGAAAATGACTTTCTTATTACAGATTGCATTTAAAAGCAGAAACGTCTGTTGTTGTTATCGTACGTCTTCAACACTGGGAACGCAAACATGAGACCATGAGCGCCTCCTGTGGTTCAGCCTAGTGAACTAGCTTTAGTTTATTTATCAGCGTTTCTGGAAGCATACATTGTATGAGAACAGCCAGCAGAAATAAGACTGTCCTATTTTTTAATCTTGTCAAATAGGTCATACACCTGGGATGTGACCCAATTAGGACAATCTTAAACGGTTGCAAAATCAGTTATTTAAGATGCACACGGGTAGCATATTCAAAATGTGGCCCCCAGCCATCATCGACCTCCAGTTTCAGGAAACACTAGAGAAAATGCTATCGTAGAAAATCATGTGAGGTAACATGACATCATGATCTTGTAAATAAAATCATGGTAGTAGCCTATTTAATAATGATACTGAATTCCTACCTATCTAATTCTAAAGCGTGTCGTGTATTATCTAGTCATACCCTAATTGGTGTCTCGTTTTAATGCAAAAAGTAGTCTCCCGTTTATGCAATTGAAAGTTGCTTCCATCATTTTGCAGGTTGTCAAGGCGACGCACGGTAGCGTTCGCTAGTTGTCAAGGTTTGTCTCCATATGAGAGCATCTTTCCGCCCACGGGCAGGACTCAGGACTGCGTGTCTGTTGTGGGTCTATGCAGTTGCTTGTGATAATGTAATATTCCCAAACCACCACTAGGTGGCGATAGAAGCCTCTCGACCACATTGGATTTGATGAATATCTATTGTTGACGTTAGATTAGTAGTTGCCTACTGACACTGTAGAGTACACCTATATTGTAGTAGTCTGCTTGGAAGCTAAGGAATGTAAAGTTTGATTGTTTATTTCATTTAATAAACACATGCATGCCAATATCTATGGAAACACTATTATTTAATAGATTTCATATCACACACATGGAATGTGAGTCATCATTTGTGGGCAGTTTACCAAACAAGATAGAGAGCCATAAAAAAAAGCACATCCCTTCACTGCCAGATTTAAAGCCATCATCATGCAAAACAAAGCCCTTGCTGGCTGGTAGTCTACTGCAGCCACCCCTCCCTGGCTCCTGAAGTGACAGGATCACTACTGCCACCCTCAGACTGAACAATGTGCTGCAGTTGTAGGCCTTTCAGTCTGTGAAAGGGAACACATTAAAAAAAAAGAATAATTTGATGGATTTTCAACATAAACTGAAACATTGAGAAGATCAGATTATATTGAAAAGATACATTTGAATTGAAAGCATTCATTAATATTCACGTTTGGAGTTTTTTATAGGTCTGTATATTCAACGCATTTCATTAGTCTTGTTCTGCCCAGAGGAGTGAAAGCAAACCATACGTCCTTTCTCCGCAAACGCACATACATAACTACCTACATAACCTACACGTACATGCAAATAAACTGAGACACGCAGGCTATGCTCACTCAAGCGTTTTATACAACCTCCAATGTGCTATAGGAGCCATCTCTAATGCACAAGTGGTCTGGTTGCAGCAGTACACAAAACTGTACAGAATTCTTTAGGGATGAATAATGAAAATAGTTGTGTGAGGTTGGTCGAGAAAGTTATGTCCAAAAAGACTGAGGCACTATTGATGAACGCTGTCATGTTCAGGTACAGTATGCTTATGTGGCAGCAGATTGTCAGTGGCACTAAGCAGAGCGCAGGATTTACAATAGCCGATTATAATACAAAGGAAAGCAATGTTTACAAAAACAATAACGGAAAACAAACTAATTTAGGCTATGCCCCATTCCAATAATATGGCCCCACTAACTCGCCATTAGCTTTCCTCTGTTTCAAGGTCTGAACCCCTGTTAGTATCACCCGCCATCTTTTCATCAGATGGTCTTTGTTAAACCCATAATTACCACTAATTAATTAACCCCATAGAACACCTGGTCCAAATATTTATTAAAACTCTTTGACAAGCATTTCATACAATTTAAATGCATGGCCTACTAAGTGTGCATATTAATATCTTGCCGCTGCTCGATGGTTGTTGGTCAGCATGCCAGTATATACTGTAGGCCTGGAGGCTGGGAGTTCAGTATATCGTTTATCAGCAAATTATGGCAGGATTTGAGTGAAATTAGTTAAAGCCGATGCCAAGATGATCCTGGCATGGCGACATAAGACGACATTTCTGATATCAAGCTAATACATTTATAATCATGTGTGAGCCTTTAATATGAGTGGACATGTAGTAGTTTTATTTCCTTATCATTGACTGAATATGATCTCATATACTGTACTGTAGAAGGTTCTCCACATGAAACAACCTTTAAGTTATTAGGCGCTGGATCCCCATCCTAGTCTCTCACAACCTCTTTCACACTGGATTTGTGCAGTTGAGAGGGGATTTAGCACTGATAGATGCACACACAGTCCATAATGCTAAGCACCAGTGTAAATAGAAACATGTTTATTTTGCATTGACTACATAGGGCAACATTTGCAAAACATTTATCCTGATGTGAGGCCAAATGTTGATTGACAGCTGAGAATACTATAACATTTGAGTTTCTCTTTTTTTAAATCTAATAAAAGTCTTATTTATGGGAGGATAAAAAGTGGTCTTATATTGGTAGCATGTAGTATATTTGAATGTACTGTACATCTGTGTTCAATGACCAAATTACAAAAAATGTGTTTGAGTATTCATATATACAGGCATATATACATTTACTGTTGACAACATGGTGCATATGTATAATAATGTGTACTTGGAACTTGAAACTGGGAGCAACGTGGAACACACAAGCTTAATTATATGAATTATATAATAAATATCATATAGCTTTAGCCAACCCAATGCTTAGGGCTAGAAATTAAATTGTGCTACTGTATAGGGCAGGGGCTAACCCTGAGGGTACCCAGATCTTATAGCCAGAGCAAATGAGCAAACAAATGAGCAGAAAATGGCTGTATCGGATAAGATGCAGCATTTGGCTGAGATTCCTGCACAATTAACACAAGGTATTCGGTTAGATTACCCCTGAAGACATTTTCTATCAGCAAAATGCTGTCTCATATTGATTAACCTAGCCTGCAACTTTGAGAGCTAGACTAAAGATAATTGTCAGATAGATAGGTTGGTTTCTGACCCTCGGCCTGCCTGCTACAATAAGATGATGTGTTCTATTCAAAGAGCTTGAATGCCATGACATTCTCAGCGGACACTCAGCCAATGGGAAACAATTGTTCAACATGGCAGAATTAAAATGTATATGTAACACTGATAAAACCCACCAGCTCAACAGTAGCATAGAGATGAAATGTTGTATTTTTATACACTATACTGTACCTTATGCAGTAGTACAAGTACACCTATAGGACTGAATGCTTCACATTGTTTCACAATGATTCAATCAAACTGTGGTTTTGTTCATCTTCATTCCCTAGCTTGGACCATCTCAGATTCCGCTTAATGTGGTCCTATACAGGCCAGCAGAAAACCACTGTACATTGTCAGTGGGCAACGGCAATCATTAATGCAATACAAAGCTCCCAAACACTTTAGATTACATGACAGTATGACTTGGCGCACTTTACAACGGAGCCCGGCAGCAGAGGCAACTGTAGAGATACAAGGTGTAAAGTGTAAACTGGGACAGCTGATACAGACACCTGCAGGCTTTCTGGCATGTGTTTGTCTATGTGTATGTGTGTGTGGGACGGGGTAGCAAGGAGAACATTCCCCAGAGGACACATACTCTATGAGGGCAGCAGGCAGCACTGATTCACTGTATAGCTGCCACCTGACATTGTTCAGACCCCGCTGCACAATTAGGGATTTCATAACACAAACCATTGCAGTGCGTTGTGATTGTTTGAGTAATTCTTATGAGTGATCTCAGTGTTGCCAAGCGGCAACAATGCTTGAAGATAGAGTGTTCTCCAAATAAAACAAGGCAACCTTTTGAGTATGCCAATTTGAATATTTCATAAAGCTCGTTTTCATCTGAAATACATTTATAGTCAATGCATAATAACTCACAATACTTATGTTTGTCATCAACACATGCCCACAAACAATAGTATCCATGCAGGAATCCTATTTTGGCCTGTAAAAAAACATTTAATAATAACAACAACAACATACAAAGATTTTATCCTCGGGGATAATAAAGATGTATTGATATTGATAACATACAGTACCACACAAAACATTTTCCACCCACCCATCCTGTACAACTACAGTACCAGGGTTGGGTAGGTTATTCGTTACAGTTACTAGTTACCAGACTAAAATTATAATCAGTAACGTAATATTGTGCATTACCTACATTTTGTAATATAATCTGATTACTTTGCATTACTTTTATATTACGAAATGTGCTAATCTTTAGGATTAAATTTAAATTATTGATTGACATTAATGAAAGGTCAATAAGAGAACAGTCAATTGTTTTCTACATTTTTCTTCTGCAAACTTCCCTTTTAAATTTGAAAATAGTCCTTTGTCAATATGAACAGTAGCCTATTTGCTTTAAATTAAGTAAGTGAATTTCTTTTTAATACATGTAGCCTGCTTACACTATTTTAGATGGTAACAGATGAATAATGTCATGGATTACAGTTTGTTTATTTGTGATCAGTTTCTTCCCAACCCTGACAACTACTGTATCTGCTTCTCATACTGTATATGCACGTTTTTGCTTTAAAGCTGAAAACAGAGCATAAGGGTGTGTCTGGTATCCTTATGCAGTCCTCTGACTCCACATGCAACTGAGTCACTGCATTATTTGCACATGAGTGAATGTGCCAGATGGACCCAGAGAGCAGGGCTTTGGCCAAATCCTTATTCAGACCAATAGGAAAAATATGAACCTCTCTGTCAATCTTTGATTTAATAACATGTTTTACAAATAGTAGTGCTGTTTTTCCATAGAATTACAAAGACACAACAAAATTGTTGTCTTATAGTAGAGATAGCTATGCAGGCCTCTTCACATAATTTACTAATTTACAATCATTGTTCATTTTGGTTTTGCACAAGGAATGTTGCCCTTCACTGCTTCTTAACAGTTTCAGTTGTGACTGTGGAATGTATGAAGGTATTATCGGTGCAAAACATCTGAGCACCGGTGACAGTGAATTTGTAGTTTTAGAAAGTAGTCACACATTTTTATCAGTACATTTTAAATCACAGAGATAAATGCTTTAGTATTTGCAAACTCCTACAAGAACACTACAACAGTTACACCTTCTCAAGTTCTCCATTACAGGTGCACAGATTTTAATTAATCTACAAGTCACAAATTCAGAAACTCATACGATCACATTTTTGCTACATATAACACAGCTACAAATGGTGCAAAACACATTCACACACCCGACACCAGTCCTAATATTTTCAGTCTTAGATACTTTACTTAGATACAAACACAAGTCACACAAGTCCCAAAACACAAGATGGGCACCTGCAATGGAAAACTTCAGAAGGTGTAAATGTTGTGTTGTCCTTGTAGGAGTTTACAACTACTACAACATTTATCTATGTGACTTCAAATTTACTGATACATGTGTGTGCCTACTTTATTCAACTTCACTGTCACAGGTGCTCAGATGTTTTGCACCAAAATACCTTCATAAGAATGGGCCATCATGTGCGGGCACTTGTTTGTCTTGCTGTGAGCCCGCTGGTGGGGGATTTCAGTGGCCTCCTGATTCTGGAATCATTAATGTTATTTTCCAATAGGAAAAGCAATTCAACTGAAACACTTGGCTGCCACAGTGCCAATAATGCACTTGCATAGTTTTCTGTCATTATAATTTGTGATGAGGGGATGACATTACTTGCCTGATGTAACCGACCTAATATTCACTTTGTGAACAGGGTCTGGCGACGCCCCATTGGATAGTGTCAATTGTTTCCTCCTACTGGGCACAGACTTCTGACAGCATAACCAATCGGCGTAGCTACAACTGTTTACTTCACTCATCTAGCTCTACCACAATTTCTAAACATGCTTGACTTCAACGTCATGTCATTAATCCCTAAAACACACTACAACACCATGAGCAATTTCTACTGCTATCTAAAGGGTTTGCCAAAGGCAATATTTAGGATAGAATCACAACTTGTGTGTGCTCTAACAATCTAACAAGAAGAAATGTCATTACTGTCATAAATCACAAAAATCATACTTTCATTAAATTTGCAGCGCTTGTTCTGCAAATACACATCTGAAGATGCAATTAAAATGCATACAGTCTACACTGTAACAAGAAACAGCAGTACATGAATTGTGTTAAAGCATTCCCACAGAACAACCATTAACATATATGTTAAATAAACCTTTTATTTAACATATATGTTAAATAAACCTAATACCCATTGCCCCAGGACACACTTGTCAAATTCAGTTTATTTTGTATACTAAGGTGTGGAATTATTCAGTTTAAACAGGTAAATGAATCAGAACAAGCAGATCATTCGATGAGGGGTAGGTGAAATCATAGACATCATAGACAAGGACCCAGCAAAACGAGTATAGAACAGAAACAGGTGAAAGCACTTAACACAAGAGGTGGGAATAGTGACACAAGGGTCTTGTCAGGACCAGAGGTGAAGACAGAAACTAGAGGCACATGACAGATAAAAGTCCAAAACAAGAAGCAGACAGCAACCAGACTGTCAGACGGCTTCTCTAAATCAATCTAAACATCGAGCACGGAGCACCTGGCAGGAATGAGGAGAGGAGAGGACTGAATCTGGAGAAGACGTCAAACGTTACAGCGCATGCTATGCCGGAGGGAGAGAAAGAGAGGGAGGGTTGTGATTGGTCCGCTGCGCCGTAATATGCATGACAATTGACAGATGCATGGAAAGAGAGGCCCTTAAACACGCGTGTAATGGAAAATGCTGTCGGGAAATGGACCGTGAATGTCCTGAGGGTCACATGCCCGTGACAGGTGGATGTGTAAGCTCATCCTGGCCCAGTCCGGAGTGGGAAACTGTTGACAGCCACCTTAATCCCTACATGTCATTGTGTAATAAGAGGAAGGCTAAACGCCTTTAGCAAAAAGACGCTAACAGTCCTTAACTAAAAAGATAAGCTAAATGCCTGTAGCTAAAATAAGTTTAAACAGCTAAATGCTACTAGCTGTTGTAGGAAATCTACATTCCCTACATACAGTAAATTCCCGTAGCAAAAATTATAATAATAATTATGCCTGAGGGCTGAGGCATTTATTTTGTGTTTCTCTGATACTTCTTAAACTCTTTCTCTGAAATACGTTTACCATTGTGCAGTTACAACACACGAGGAAAGGATTGATTTATAATTATTCCCTCGTTCAGTAATCAGTATGCTCCTAGAATTATTGTGTTTGTGCGTGCCTCTGTGTGTGCGCGTGTGTGTGCACGCCTGTGCAGAAAATGTGATATGCAGCCTCCTTTCACAACGAGATAGAGTTGGACACCTATTGTGGGCTCTCTCCGCATGGCTGCACCTACTCTTTGCGTGCTGGTGCTCTAATCTCAGACGTCGGACAATGCTGCAAGGATTTTCATTGCGTGGTCATCAATAAATGATCACGCACATTACCTAATAGGATGGTTCGCCATTTCCCTTCAGCTTCCCCTGTGTCAGGGTAAAATTAAGCATAGCTATCAATAATGTCAAGACCTGTATATATCCAGGTTGAGTTCACACTATTTCTTGCTAATCTTAATTATATTGCAATGAGTTCATTCACCTGTGCAGTGGTTGTGACTGATTGGTCATGGATGTTTCATATGGACTGGTAAACCCCAGGACAAAGGCGAGTGAGAGTACTGTATCTGTGTCCTGGGACTCCCCTTCCCCAGTATTCTCTCTAACTTAATCAGCAGAAACAGAATTGTGATTGGAGATGTACATATGTCATACGCCATTAATGATTATGAAACGAATAGTATTCCATTCTAATGTACTGTACATCCTACTTACTGCTTAAATGACTGGTCCATACATGCCTTTATCTGCAGTTAATAGTAGTTAGTAGCACTAAACTAATGCTTTAGCCTGTTTGAAGCCTGTACAAGATGTACTGTAACTTTTTGTCACTCAAATATTAGTAAACCCTCCTTTGTAGGTTTCAAACAGGCTTATTTAGGCTTATGCTTATTCAGAGGACCAAGAAATGCTTACCGATGTGTTTTATTCAGTAAATTTGCCTGATTGAAAAGGTTCTTGGGAGGACATGAAGTTAAAAATGAGTAAAAGAATCTAATGAATGCTTATATGCTTTCTCCAAATGTTCACAAAATACCTGACCAAGACGATAAGATATTAAGCGTCATGGTTTCATTGATTCTCAAATCAGCGTTTCTCTTAGCTGTCTATTAGACACGTAGGGATCCCGAACACGGCGCTGGGAGCACTTAGAGGAACAGAGAGGTGACTCAAGCAGACAGCTTTTGTTCTGGATGTTGTCTGGCATGTTGTGTAAGAGGAACATGCCTCTTCCCCTCTCCAGTTCTGCTTGAATAGATGGGTACTGGTTCAGGCACTGTACGAGATGGAACGCGCTAGTGGAAAATGAAACTCGAGGAGATGAGATGGGCTATTAGGTGAGCCGAGCCCATGTGTCGGCTTGATAGAGAGAGAGAGAGAGAGAGAGAGAGAGAGAGAGAGAGAGAGAGAGAGAGAGAGAGGATACATATGGGTGTACTCGCGTGGGCGTTTCAAGTTCTTGTGCCAACGTGTGCACCCACCTTGTGCATCACCGAGCCTTTCTTTTCAAGGTCAGTCTGTTTTCTGCCGCATATACTGAAGAAAAAAAATCAATCTGCTTGACACATCAGGGTTTACTGTATCACTGGATAAATATGAAATGTTATTTCAAAGATATTCTGTACGGGTGATGTGATGGAATCACATATGTCCACGCCAGCTCACTCCAGTATGTTGAAACAAATGTATATGTTTATTGTTGAGCGGTGGGGTAGAGAGCGGTATGAGCAGAGAGGACTGCTCAGTTGTGGGAACCGTTGGGCGTGCTGTCGAAATGACCAAACCATGACAACAGGGTTTCACAATTAAAGGTGTCATCAAGGATTCTGAAGAACAAATGCTGATAGATTTGTTTGCTATCTTATGTTCCTGCCAGAATCCCTGACTCCACCTTTAGCGATACTTCTCTCATCCTTCTACCCCCCCCCCCCCCATCTCTTCCTTCACTGAACAGTAAAGTCTTGCACCTTTTCCTCAGCTCCCTTCATGATAAAGTGCTATGATAAAGTCATGTGGCCAGAAGCGGAGGGACCGGGCTGTACTGTACTCTACGCTGCATGCTTACAATGGCTCAGGTTTTCCACTGGAACAATGAGTCGTGGGGACGGCGGAGGAGGGGCTCTTAATAATTGAGCAGTGGGGCCCTACGCCAAACCCCCCCCCCACCTCCTCACCCCCCATGAGAGCCTCCACTCTCCCGCCGATGGACGTTACGCAACCGGCGCGTGGGCCAGGAGGGCGGTGTGTGTGAGAGAGGTGGACCGGTAAGGACACACACCGTTCTAACACCGCCTGCGGTACATGGAGGCGAGCGGGGTTGAGGTGTGTGTGTGGGGGTGGGGGGGACATTTAACAGAGGTATACAGTACAGAGAGTGATTTTCCTTTCTATTTCTTCCAAGGACTTTTCCAAGTCACCCAGTCATTTCATGAAGCGTTTAATCACAAGCAGCGCATGTGTACAGGGTCTCTCACTACTGAATATCACGCAGCTTGTGTTTTTCCACACTGCAGGAGAACGCCCATAATATATATGCTAGCTAGCCCCCGGGTGTTAGCATCGTGCTGTTCTACGTTCCTGCCTCTGCTGCAGTATGCCACCTGGCGTGGCAACACACGTTGCTCTGCCACTGTTGTATACGTCGTGCTCAAGAGCACATCCATACGTCTGCAGTAGTGCACTTAGGCAGCCCATTAGCTTCTAGTATGGTAAGTCCACGTCTAGCAGTTGCAAACAGCACTTACTGTTTACATGCCTAGTATAGAAGATCTCGTATTATTACACTACGACAAAAGCGTATTAGAATCTCTTGTTTCTGGGCAATACATTTCCATATATATTATAAAAATGCGTAGCGTACTATACCTGAGAGCAGTATTCATGATTTGAAGTAGCACAGATGTAGGCCATGTGCACTCTCCTACACGTGACCCTCTGGAGTCTAATGTATGTGTGAGTGGTTCAGGGACTCTGCTCCCCCGGTGGCTATTGCTGCTCTGTAAGGAGGAGGGGCAGAGATTAGCGCTAGCAAGGGACACACTAAATTGTTACATTAACACGTAGGAATTCGCAAACACAAATTGCACCCTAAAATGAATATAAGCATTTAGGGAATACCATCATTGTCTGTCTATAATAGCGACATTAATCTTGAACTTGGCTCTTTAGTGCACTAAACAATTAATATATAGACTTTACAGTATATTAAACTAGTGTGCATTCCATAATTTGGTCATAATGCAGAATTAGTTTTCCACAAAACTACAGTTATAAAGATATAGGAGGTATATTGGTGGTTGTAATTTGCATTGCCCATTTTCATTCCTTAATTTTCTCTGACGTCAAAGCTGGGAGGGAATATGCAACAAGGCCTCCTTGACTAATCACGTTTCATGTCACAGTTACGCTCTAATTTATATAGTGAGGTAGATCAAATGTAAAGGTTGAATATATTCTCTCTCAAACGCTATATCTCAAAAATGAAATTAATATTTGTATGTTAACTTTGTATGTTTCTCTCCTTTATTCCTCGCCTCTCTTTTCTTCTTTATTTTTCTAAATATTTTCCATTTCTGTTATTCAGAGCTCACTGTCTGTCTCTTTACTGCTGCCCCCATCTCTCTCTCTCTCTCTCTCTCTCTCTCTTTCTCTCTCTCCACCCACACTCACTAACCTAACACGCATGGTGCCAGAGGGTGATTGCATCTCTCTTTATCTCTCTCTCTCTCTCTCTCTCTCTCTCTCTCTCTCTCTCTCTCTCTCTCTCTCGCTCACTCTCTTTCCCGCTCTGGCTCTCCTACTTCTCTCATACACGAAACACACTAGTCGATGCACTTATACACAGTCACGCACACACAATGTTCTCAGGCGTCAACACAATTCACGCCACGAGGGAACAGTGGCTCGCCCAAGGAACGCGAACGGTAGCACCATGCTGTCAATACGAGACAAATGTGCTATTAAGTCAGACATCAAGTGTTTGGCTCACGTAACACTCCCGCATGCTTAACATGGTACAGTTAGGCTACATTATACTTGTGACACACAGGGAGAAACAGTTGCACGTGACTTGCATAGGGTGGGGGGAAGGGGGTAGACTCATTAAAGAAGGTCGCTAATTGCTAATAACACCCAGTGGGCAGTCCTCAAATAAACAGAGCAAGAATCACATTTGCTCAAGTCATAAACTAACAGCAGTTTTCTAACATTCTGTATAATGTTTACATGTGGAATATTTAAGCATGCAGCCTATTTAGGTGGGGGGGTTTACCCACATACTGTATAATAATAATAATGCTATACACCAAACCAGATTCATTCCGTATTCACAGACAGGGAATTGTGCTGTGGAGGAACACTGCAGTAATATGGTTCATCTGCATGAGCGCGGCACAGCTTGTTCCTATCATGGCATTAACCAACAGTACGCCTCTCCATCTATGAGTGTTGTCTGACAACTGCATGCGTGTTATATTTAATAATAATTGTCAGTCTCTCTCTCTCTCTCTCTCTCTCTCTCTCTCTCTCTCTCTCTCTCTCTCTCTCTCTCGCCTACCCCTCTCTCTCTGTCCCCCCCCCTATCTTTTGCGTTGATTATGCCCAATTACAGACCCTGACCATCTGGTTCCATGTGGATGTATACTGACTGACAGGCCACAGCTCAGAGCAAACAATGTCTCTGCCCTTCAAATTAAGAGCCCCATTTACAGATGAAGCACTGCAGCGGATTTAATAGACAACAGGTAAGCGAATGACCTGTAGTGCATTTCATCAATGCAGAGTTGAAGCTATGACTAAATATGATAAAGTGTGCCTAAAGAGTATAATAGTGTGCACACTGGCCGTCTTAAAGGTGGAGTCAGCAATTGAAAGACGAATTCAGCGAATATCTCACAGGCCGCTAGCTGCCCATTCTGCGTGCGTGCTGACAAAAATGATCTGGTGTTTCTACACGGACCTGGCTCTGTGAATTGTAACACAAACAATGTGGTGCAGACCGCACACAATAACAATATCCTAGCCTTGGCTATTTGTATGTGTGTGTGTGTGTGTGTGTGTGGGGGGGGTGGGGGGGGGGGGGTGGACAGAGCTTCTGAGGGAGCACCCCCTACAACAGTATGGCATGCAACTGTTTCAGCTGAGTTCAAATATCAACAAGCTTTGTCCAGAATGACAGAAATATGCTGCACCTTTACGTCCACAGCAGTAGGCAAACAGAGGAATATGGAGAAGTCTTGGTTTGATCACTCTCATAGGTTTGTTCCAGAGCCATGAAAATAACAGAGTTACGCCAGTGGAAGTTTGAAATTGTCAACGGTCACATGGTTCATGGAGAGGCAAAACCTATGGCAAAACTATTTCCGGAAGTGCTTGGTCGGCATTTTGAATATACTGTATATATATATACAGATATATAACTTATTTTTTGGTAATAATTAGTCAATAAAATCACCAATTTACATTTAAAATAGAATGTATAGGGTGATTTTTCTGTAAGGATATTTGGCTGTTTTAATGTTTACCTTTTCCATGCACCACAATTTACTTTTTGATTGAGTGGTGTGTGTGTGCGTGTACGTGTGTGTGCGTGCGTATGCGTGCGTGCGTGTATGTGTGTGTGTGAGTGTGTGTGAGAGCCACAGAACAGAGTGTCTCAGAATGGTTTGAGTGTCTTTCAACGCCTCTATGAGCCCCAGGCACAGCTATTCTGCAGGTCTGGGGTCAGCGCTGGCAGAGCTCTGATGGTGATGGCGAGCCCCACCTCGTTCTGATAAAGTGGCGGTGGACTGTGACCGTTTGGCATTGGCCGTCTATTTCAGAGAGGTCACACAGCAGCACCAGGAAGCAGCACGATGCTGTGTGAGAATCACCTGGAGGGTTTAATGAACCTCTCAGTGAATCTTCCAGACGTGTCACCTGACGCATTTTGGAAAACTTTGGTCCTTGAATGTGGAATAATTAGTTTGGTGTTGAAAAGCTAATGATTTAAAAAAAAAAAACAATCTTTAATATAAACGTTAAGTAGTTGTAGTCACAAATTATAATTCAAGAATATGGGTCTGTTACACCAACTAACTGTATTGGGGAGAGCCAGCAATGGCTTAGAATCAAAAAATGCCTTGCACAAGGCCCATAATGCATTAATGTCATACTAACACGTAATTAAACACTCTTTTTGTGTGCACTCATGTTTACAAAGTTATTTGTGAAGCCCATACTGTTCATTATTTATTAAATATTAATTTCTTAAAAACTTGATGATGAGTCATTATCTAGTGTATTAGTCAATGACTACTTAAAAATTACCAAAATATCAAAGATGTCATGCTCTTCCTGAAATAACATCAACACTCCCGATAATAAAACACCAAATCATATCTTTATAAATTTATTGAAATGGTTGTTACATGACAGAGAACATGACAGACAGACACAGTAAACAAAGACCCGTGCATAGGTCACAGACTGTGCCTTGCCAACAATGCCAAACATTGCATACGGTAGCAGAATCCTGATTGAAAATAGACGGCATATGCGGCAGTGTAACAACAGGCAGGATTCTAGCAATGTCCAGAAGAATGTAGACTGTTTTTCTTTTAAATTTGGTACCAGGAGCAAGTTTCCCAATTCGCAATGACTGAGATGCACTTATATTCATCTGTCATCCAATTGAAACAGACAAACTGCATGTACAGTATGTACTGTAACTGTATGGGAAAATAAAGCTGAAATAAGCAATTTTACATTGCCAGCACAGGTTAATTTTAATGTTATCTACAGTATCATGCAGCCTTCCTTCAACCATGCAACATTTTCCCACAATGAAGCAAAATGTCACCCGGCAATGTAATCTAACACACCACAATATGATGGAAGCTGTCGATATGATGACGCTTTTAAGAGCTGATTTTCTCTCACCTGATTTCCCTCTGCACCCAGAAAATAATGTGTGTCTTTAAAAATCCACAATGCGTCAGCACTGCAATAATGGCTTTTGCCTCACATATGGAAATCTCTGAAGCATTAAAAATGGCTATCATTGTAATCAAATTATCATTTATCCAGTCATAATTTATGTATAACTGTAAGAAACACTTAATTCAATGTAAAATAATAATAATAATAATAATAATAATAATAATAATAATAATAATAATAATAATAATAATAATAATAATAAAATTAACTGATGTTGAAATGCACAATGTGGGTTATTGTAAAATCATTTCTATACTGTGAATCATTTTGAATCAAATTAAGGTTTTACCCCCAGCCACTGCATACACAACTTGGTGGTATATGATATATACAATGTAGTATGCAGTGAGCTATTCAACTTTATTACTTTTTAAAATTATTAGCCTCTGCACAAATGACCTTTTCCTACAAAATATGCTTCATTTGAGTGGAACATCTTGTATATCATTCTTTTTACTTCTGGTCTCCATTCATATATGAAATAACTTCTATATAAAAAGAAAATTGGTCCCTTGTAGTGTCTTCAAAAATGTTAAAATTACAAAGAGAAATGAAGTTGTTAAAATTGTCAGTCCATTCTCTACCCTGATGTTGTTTTAGTCACTAAGGAGAATTAACCCCATTCCCCATTCACAAGAGAATCTTTTCATCAACTTAGAACTGTAAATAATCTTACTATAGGACCTATTGTATGCTTTACACAGTACAGTAGCACCTTTCACATGCCTGATGCCTGAAAACGTGATTAAAGGGATTTTCTCTTTACATGGCAGTTTTTACTGTAGTCCTAAAGAAAATGAGGTATGCCTCTCAGCCAGAACACTCATTTGAATGTGAACTTAAAAATTAATTTAAAAGAGAAATTGTGAAATGTCATATACGGCCATACACCACAGCATACACAATGGTATCATATCATTATGATTTGCTGTTAATTTGTAGGAAGAAAGGGATTAGCTGCCATAATAACTTGCTATAACAACTGGCAGGTATTTTCCATACACACACACCGTGTACAAGTACAAAATTATTAATTTGCAGCCCTTGCCATTTGTTGATATATGTTTCTTTTTCACACTTAAAGCACACTGTTTGACAGTCATGCATGCTAAATGCTCTTAGCTTGTGGCACAGGGAGGAATAAAAGTGAGTTATTAAATTATCTAGCTAGGAAGATATGTTTTTGTTCTAATGTACACTATGCCTAAGTGCTGCAAGTAAGAACATGAATCACAAGTTAAAATATATAACCTTTAACAACACCTAAATACTCCATAAGAGCTTTTTTTCTGGAGATGAACATAGCCTATGTATGATTATACTCCTTGCATTCGGCATGAGTAAACACTAATTATTCATTAATTGAGCTGTTTTTATATAGAAACTTAAGGTGAGCAGTTTATATTGACAGTCAAATAAAAAAGCATGTTTGTATTTGTCCACAAACCAGCATTAATTTCACTTGACCACCTGTCCTATCATTGGACAGCTCCAAGTAGATCAACACTAAAGATTCACCCTGTGTCCTGTTCAGCTAAAGCGAGGGTGAAGGCCTATTCTCTCCCAAGTCATACAGTTAGTGTCTTCACAGGCAGGTACCCAAGCAAAGAAATTCTCACTCTTCACAGCGAAGACCATTACCCCGTACCCCAAAAGATACTACTGTAGAAACAGAATTATGCTATCATGCAGAGTGACTAATGCGTGTTAGCATAATGTTAAAATGAATACTGGATTGCTTGATGCTCTGCGTAGGGGTGTTCAAGTGGGGGCATGTTACGTACAGTACAGTAGCTACATACAGTAGCTTCCAATGTTGTCAGTTTGAATATATTTCTGTACAGAACTACCTTACATACAAGTGGCAAAACACGCTATTTCAAGGCTGAAGATGTGAAACAATGCAAGCCTTAATGAAGCATTCCAGAATGCTGACAATGAAAAGATGTGGCTCTTTTCATTTAGCTGGGAGACTGTACTGTAAGTGATTTGCATGCACCTCGATATTCTGCAAATAGTGTGAATGAAAGATATTATGGCATGGTTAATAATTGTTTCCTTTTTTTATGATACACAGTAATAAAATATACTTTGTCTATTTAGAAGCTGACGAAAGGTTGGGATTATTGGATGTTAGCGATTAATAGGATACACTTGAACACGAGCAGTCAGGCCAGAACCACGGCGAGGTAGACACACCCAACAGAAAGGCGTATTGTATAAACACAAAAGCGAAGCGGTTACATTTCTCTGACCAAACCCTGCAGACCTGCTGAATACATCTCGTTGGTACAGGTGCTGTTGACGGCTAGTTAGCGTGGAGGTATACAACACGTTGAAAGTGATCATTGCACTTCCGTACACACACGTGTGACAAATACTGGAGGTTAAAGTTGAATTCTTAATTCAGGAGTTTGTTATTCTGTAATTCAAACAGGTCTCTCTTTTAATCTAGTTGTGTTCATATCGACAACACCTATGTTAATCTGTTTGAGGAATATTACATTCTAGGTTGTAACCCTCATTTAAATGTGCAGATATTAGTGCATCTTATGGCAGGGAAAGAAAGATTGCACACACAGCTTGTAATTGTCCATTTCTGTACAGGGAGGCACTTTGATAAATCCTATGAGATGGGGGTTAAAGGCACTAGAAAATATTTTGAAATCTTATTTGAAAATTGTTCAATAATATTATTTTCTATACTGTATATATATTTTGAAACCATAAACACTCTGAAATCAAATGCAAAATGGAGTCACACTTCACATGATATTCAGATCCCAAGTTTTGGGAAGGTCCATGCAATCAATTATTATCAAAATCTAAATTAATGATAGGTTTTCTATTTAATATTACCTTTTTTTTTAAAGGAATTTGATGTCTCCTTGTTATGTTTTGAATATTTGTTTTGTCTATTATTTGTACAGTTGTTCTGTCATGCACCACCCTGTCCTTAGCTTGACCTTGACGAGGTCAATCATCAACAGTTCTTAAGGTCCTTCCATAACCGCAAGCAATTTAATACTGACGTCATGCGTTGAGTACATTAGGATACATAGTACCACAGCTAATTAGGCCATAATGCTTAATATTTTGACATGCCATGTTCAAAAAAGTGTTCCTGTTTCCATAGGGGTATTTTTACATTCAGCACTCCAATGCTCCTAAATAATTATTATATAAATAAATAATTCCCAACTGAAAATACAAAATAAAATAAAAAACAGTGCACTTTTGGTTTAAAGAAATGTATGAGAAAATAAAATCTCAACAGCCAACATGAGAAGACAAAAGGACAGGGGTAAGAAAATAATAAAAATTAGGTAATGTCTCGCACATGCCAATATAAAAGATCTTCAGCATGCGTAACCCGAGTGTGATATAAAGTTGCGCTGCATGGCATCATACAGGAAACGCACAGCCTTTAGCAGCCGTGC
The DNA here is from genome assembly GCA_027564635.1 of Typhlichthys eigenmanni. Taxonomy (NCBI): domain Eukaryota; kingdom Metazoa; phylum Chordata; class Actinopteri; order Percopsiformes; family Amblyopsidae; genus Typhlichthys; species Typhlichthys eigenmanni. Next base: position 10,146 of record JAODUK010038810.1, on the reverse strand, counting down.
AGATGTCCTCCACAAGAGAACCTCCTCAGTCACCATTTCGTGAAAAAGGCCCAGCACCCTTATTATCTTAATTCTGTTAAGGTGCCTTGGAAAGATCGCTGCTCGACGTCTGCTGTGGCTCTCATGTGCAAGGCAGTGCTGACGTTTTCCCCTGTAGTTAATCCACGCAAAACATTCTCCCCAATGTAAAACTCCTTTCTGCAAGTCATACAATCTGAAAGTGGCTTAAGTTTGTTTTTGTTTGCAAAAAGACTCTATTGACGATTAGAAGTTCCACTTTAAAGTCGATGAAATATTTACGCTAAAAGCCAACCCTAATTCATTTAATAATTTTGCTTTGAACTTCCTCCTTTTTGCATGTTGTTGTTGTTGTAATGTAATAAAGCAATGCAAAAAACGCATCGATGACCATATTCAAGCACTATTCTACAGTATTTACAGTGGCGATGTATTGTCACCCGAGGTCCCCGCCCAGAGGACGCCCAAAGCTCACACGTCAGTCAGCATCTTCCCCTTATTGACACAGTTCTGGGTGGGCACTGTGCAGTTGGCAGTTCTGAGATTTGCCTCCCTAAAGTTATCAATGCTGTTGTTGATGTCCTCGTCTATCTCCATGTACTCGGACTTGCTCATGATGGACGAGCTGCGGCGACTGGAGTTGGTGTCCGAGGCCAGGTTTTGGTTGCTGACGTTCAGGAGCTGTGCCTGCTCCTCCCCCTCAGTCTCCCGGTGGTAGAAGTAGTTGAAGTTGGACACAATCACCGGCACCGGCAGCGCAATAGTCAACACTCCGGCAATGGCACACAGAGAGCCCACAATCTTGCCGCCGATGGTCACGGGGTACATGTCCCCGTATCCCACGGTCGTCATGGACACCACAGCCCACCAGAAAGCGTCAGGGATGCTTGTGAAGAAGGAGCCCTTCTCCTCGGCCTCGGCGAAGTACACCGCGCTGGAGAACAAGATGACGCCGATGAACAGGAAGAAAATGAGCAGCCCCAGCTCGCGCATGCTCGCCTTCAGAGTTTGCCCTAATATCTGAAGGCCCTTGGAGTGTCTGGACAGTTTGAAGATCCTGAACACTCTTACGAGACGAATAACCCTGAGGATAGCCAAAGATGTGGCCTGCTCCCCTCCTCCCTTTCCCTCCTTGTTGTCTTGGTCATCCGCCAGCTCTGTGCCCAGTGTGATGAAATAGGGGATAATGGCCACAATATCAATAGTGTTCATCATGTTCTTAAAGAATGCTGCTTTGCTGGGGCAGGCAAAAAATCGAACTATTAGCTCAAAAGAAAACCAGATTATGCACAGGGTCTCCACGACAAAGAAGGGGTCTGTGAGAATATTTGGTTTGTAGTATACAGTGATGTTGCCCACTGTGCGAAAGCGGTCTCTGGGGTCCTCTTTCAGATCAGGTAATGTCTCCAAACAAAATATAACGATGGAAATGAGAATAACCATCACAGAAACTATTGCGATTCCCCGCGCCGGGCCCGAGCTCTCCGGATGCTCGAACAGAAGCCAGATTTGCCGTTGGAACTCTTTCTCCGGCAAGGGCCGTTCTTCCTCTCTTATGAACCCCTCGTCCTCCCGGAACTTCTCCATCGCCTCCGCTCCGAGTTCGTAAAACTTGATCTCCTCTGAGAACATATCCAACGGCACGTTGACCGGCCTCCTCAGCCGCCCCCCCGACTGGTAGTAATACAGGATGGCGTCAAAACTGGGGCGGTTCCGATCAAAGAAATACTCGTTCCTCAGTGGGTCGAAGTAGCGCATCCTTTTCTTCGGGTTGCCGAGGAGCGTCTCAGGGAACTGGGCGAGCGTCTTCAGCTGCGTCTCGAAGCGGAGCCCCGAAATGTTGATTACCACCCGCTCGCAGCAGTCATGGTCATCGTGGTCGGGTGGGTAGGTGTCCTGTGGATGCCCCGGCAGAGTCGAAGTCTCATCCATGTTATCTCCGGCCACAACTGTCATCCTTGCGGTTGGGCTCACCACAGTCCTGGAGTTAAGCTGGTCCTCTCAGCCTGCTCTAACAGGCATCCAGTAAGTAGACTACTGACCCCCTCTTACTGAAGCCAGCACTCCTGCAGGAGCTTGCGGGCTTGCAGGCTCAGTGTGGCTCCCTCACCATTCCCGTCAAGCTGACCATCGCTTCCTTCCCCGAGAAATACCCCTCCCAGGCCTATCACCTGGTTGGACACAAAAAAGGTGATCAAAGGCTGTTATTAAAGCTATACATAACTGACCAGTCTATCGAGTAGGCCTAATGCCCTCCATATCAGCCTATATTGCCAGACATGGTGGAGCACACACAAAAAAGACAATCCAATACAAATTGACATTTTGTCCACCATGCGGATGAGTACAGTTAGAGAATGTACAGTGTGATATTTTTTTTCCCGCATACATCAGTATTCAAGTTTGCAGTCCGACTGCCCACCCTCTCTGCGCACACCATCCGCATTTTCCCCACATAGCTGTAATCTATTTCCAACATACAATGAGCTAAGCGCGCACGAGTTCCGGACAGCAACTATACATTCACACAAATAACGTTTGTTTAAGTAATCAATATAACAACAACAAAAATACACAACAAACAAAAAGAATGGAAAACAATAAATAAAAAAATGTACCTGAGGTAGGATGCGCAAGAAACGTCCGCCAGCCACCAAAGCAGTTACTGCGCGCTTCCAGGTTTAATTTTTTGTTTTTATTTTTGGGGGGAGGGGTGGGGGGGGTATCCCTTGCTCTGAACAGTACGAACTGGTGATATGGATATACTTATGTTGTCTTCCTCCACGGAATTCTCTTGGTGTGTGTGTTCAAAGTCAATCGGGAGGTATCGGCGAGTTTCGAGCCCCCATTGAGAAAATCTCTTGACAGGCAGTTTAAAATCATGCTGGACGAAACGGGACTAACCGAGTAAAAACAAATCGAATACGGTACGAGCTTCACTTCTCTCACGCCCGTGCACGCGGATTGCGTACCAGCAGGCGACGAGCACTACGATAGCGCGAACGAGCGAGCCGAACACATCAAGGGCACGGCGAGGGAGCCCGAGCCAATTCTCGGTGCTGCAGCATCAGCAGAAACCGAGGGGCTCTCCCTTTTGGTGCAGTAAGCGCGACGTGGACGTCCCAAGACGCACCGGCAGCGCGCGTACTCGCTTAGTGCTGAGGGAGAGAGGGTGAGAGAGAGCGAGCCATTGGGGAAAAAGACGGTTCTTCAATCACTGGGCGCCAGTGAGAATCTGTGTGTGATTGGGTGTATGCTTATTTGGAGGCATATTGCAGGAGTTGATGTGGAATCTGAAGGGGTGGCAGCAAGACAGAGTGAGCAGTGTGGGGTGGGCGGGGAGGGGGTAGGGGGTGGTGTTGCGGGGAGGGGGTTGGTTCGACGCAATGCAGACAGACTGTAAAAAACGTCTCCACTAGTGCTCTCCTTACCACAAAAACAACCGGTGAGGTGCGCAGGACACCTCTGCCGTACTGCGGCTTTATAGTAGACGATATGGATGTTTCTATGTAGAGGTCTATATACTGAATAGGCTACATAATTAATTAGTGTCTATAGAAAAATATATTATAGGCCTAGCATACTAATGACGATGGGATAGTGGATATGTATTTATTAGATATAAACAGACCTATCCAGACTGCTGCAATGTGTTATGTAATGTACCAGGCAGTTGAATGTATTCAATGTTAGCTCTGCCCACGTTTAGCACTGTTATACATTAGAGTCGCCTGTTGTTTTTGCATTTTGTTTATAGGTTATAACTCAGCTATGGGTTACAGTATAGCTCAATTAGCCATTGCACATTCAGTATGTACTATTGATATACATTTCCATACTTAAGTAATTAATTTGTGTAAAATTGGTAAAATACAGCCTTCATTTGAAAATGTTTAGTCTGAAATGATGAGTTTGTAATTAAGCAGATAATCAGATGAGCAGCATCTGTTTGAACTTAAACTCATTCTACTGGTATTGGATATGATCTCTGCCCATATAAAACATGTGGATACAATTGCTATTTCACGAAACTTTGAATATAGATTTAGAAAAACAAAACAAAATGCAGATACAGTAAGCTGCATGGTTATGGGAGTCTGGGAAATCCTATGCTTCCGCTTCACAATAGAGCAGGTTACATTTCATCTAAGAGGTTATGTGAAAAATTAGAATATCCGGTTTCATTACACCTTGTATTGTGCTGCCAAGATGCCCACTGTAGAAAGGGTTTCCTTTTCTTTGGGAGGACATTGGATTAAAACCCAAGATGCTTGAGGTGAGTTTCAGCACCATGGACAGTGCATATTGCATATATGGTTACAATACTGTGTATACAATATTGTTTTAGAATGATAGTCAAAGCAGTTCATTGGAGACAACTGCAATTTGGTATCATGCATTATGTTGGCCTACCTTCCTAAAGGCCAAGTCACATTTCTGAATACAGTATCGCTACTGTACATCTGGCTGTTGTAGAAGCTTGAATTGGACGGTGAGGATTGCATTGGGAATGTAGATTGGCCTAAATGAATAGCCATGTCCACTCATTAATAATCACAAACAACTTTATTAAACACAAAAGACCCTTATAATGTTCTTTCTTGACATAAACATCAACATCAACTTAGCGTTAATTTATTTTCTTGCACAAGCAGTCAGTGTTTGCCATATTCTGACCTTAACACATCACCACCACTGGTGAAGTGCTAGATTGACATGAAGCATGTTTAAAGCTGTGAGCGTTTGTTCTATTAGACCTGATACCGTGCCCAACAAGAGAGCATGTAGTCTGAACTGTCCATCATAGCAATCCAGAAATTCACACAATTTAAGAGTGATGGAGAGGGAAACTTGTAATTGTCATATTGCATATGAAAAGGATGAGTAGAGAGGAGAAAGACAGCAGGGTGTGGAGAACCAGTTTTTTATTATACTGCATGCATTTCAAGCATGTCAGTGCATCTCTCAGTGCTGATAGGCAGAACAAGCATCCATAGAAATGTAAATGACAGTGATCTGTTAAAGGTGGAGTCATTGAGGTAAAGGTATAGGCAGTCATTCTGGAGAAAGTTTGTTGATAATTGAACTTGATCAAAACAAAACAATTAAAACTCTCCCTTTAATGCCAAATAGCAGCATTTCTCAACCTTGGTCCTGGAGCAGTCTACTGCTGCCCTGCATGTTATAGATTGCTGCGTTCAAATGGAACTTGAGAGCTTGTGACTACAACATGCGAAGTCGTGTACACTGAAGCCTTGCGTTCAAGCGGTTAAGTCGTGTGGAGACCATTACTAGGCAAAGGTGACATGGACCCGAAATGCTTGTAGTTCTTTTAGCTTATTTTATAAATCTGGTTTACTGGTACTTTGTATTTCAACAACATACAGAGGAACAGGAGATGAAACCAAAATGGTGACATATTATATACTATATATATATATATATATTTGTTTTTTACTGCCAGACACTATATTATGAATAATAATCATATTATATACTATATATAACTTGCTCTTTTGTACTGCCAGCCACTATATTGTGTCAAATATAATAATAATCATATTATATACTATATATAACTTGTTCTTTTGTACTGCCAGCCACTATATTGTGTCAAATATAATAATAATAATCATATTATATACTATATATAACTTGTTATTTTGTACTGCCAGCCACTATATTGTGTCATATATAATAATAATCATATTATATACTATATAACTTGTTCTTTTGTACTGCCAGCCACTATATTATGTAAAATATAATTATAATCATATTATATACAGCACTATATATAACCTGTTATTTTGTACTGCCAGCCACTATACAGTATTATGTCAAATATAATTATAATCATATTATATACAGTACTATATATAACTTGTTCTTTTGTACTGACAGCCACTATATTATTTCAAATATAATAATAATAGCCTATTTGTACTGTACTGGTAGCCAACGTATCAGCTGTCATATCCATTGCTTCTGTCTGCAAACACGTCACAACTCGTGAACTTGGTGCTTTCAGATCATTTCCACTTACGATGTTGTGAGTACCATAAATGGTGGCGTTCATTTGGACTCTTCTCGTGAAAAAACAGGACCCCATTTGAACGCACCATAAGTCTCCCTGCTCCAACACACCTGATTCAAATGAATGGGTCGTTATCTGGCTTCTACAGAGATTGATAACGACCCATTCATTTGAATCAGGTGAGTTGAAGCAGGGAGACCATGGCTGTTTCTCAATTCCAAGAACACTAGGTACGTACTTGTGTTCATCAGAGGTACGTTCTTGCCAAGGGTCCTGCTGATAATGGTCTTGCAAGAATGCATATTCTTGGCTATCGTTCTTGGCTATTGCGCAATACCTTGGGCTCAGGGATGACAAAAACTGGTACCGGTAGAACACTTGATAGCCGGCAAGGTATCATGGCTGTCCCGGGACCTCACATCTACAAAATCATTTTAAACTAGACTCAATCTTTATAAATCGACCACAGATTTAGAGATAAACCATATATTATAGCTTCAAAAACTCTTAAAACAACATTTCGTGACATCAAAACAGCAGTAATTCAAAAAGTATAGCTAGTATTGTTGTGTGTTTTCTCGACTGCCATTGCTGCTTGTTGATTCTAAATACATTTTGGGATTTTCCGCTGCTTCCACACACAAGTCACCACTGGATGCATCCTTGGTAAAAAAACGTAATTGAGAACACTTCCAGGCATTTGAACTGTTCTTGACTAGATGCGATCTTGTGAATTGGAACAGTACTTGGCTATAAGTGATGACGTTTCACAACTCCGCAAGAACAAAAAAGAATGCATTATGAGAAACAACCATTAAAACATGCAGGGCAGGGGTACTCCAGAACCAGGATTGAGAAACAATCTTATAGACGGCTTCCTAGAAGCTCTGCCCCCCACATTGGACATGCATTGCCAAGGCTAAAATAGTGTTTATTGGTGCGGTCTGCACCACTATAGGAATGCAATAGACCAAAGCAGTAGACCAATTCAAAGTCCACATACACAGTTCCAGTTTCCATTTTGTATAGACAATTATAACATACTATAACATGTTGTAACAGTTTGTGTTGCATTTGTTTAGCATGATTTAACCTGATTGGGCCAGATCTGACTAGCATGTTTAACGCCATGAGAGGAATATGGGCTAAATTTCCTGCCCGTCTTAAAAATGTGTCTAATACTTTCAATTCCTTTTTACAACACAGCAAAACACACAACTGAAAAAACATTACCTTTAAGAGAGTGCATTCACAGAATGTAATGAGAACACCAGCAGCAGGGGAATGTTTTCACACTAAAGGCGGTGTTCCAAACTGTTCATTAATTCACTGTTTACTGCTCACGATTTATCAACAAGCAAACCAACAAATAACTGCGACCACAAATATAAAATTAAAGTCAGCTTTTGCAAGCTAATTGTAAGCTAATACACTTTTTGTCAAATTCAACAAATATCTCCTCACATTTCATTACCATACCGTTCTCTGTGCGTGTTGAAAAAACTATCTGATACTTCTAAACAGCCCTGGCTCCGTAAATAGGAACATAAACAAAGTGGCGAACACCGCTCGTATCAACAAAGCCGTAGCACTACGCTTTATTTCACAATGCGTTGTGACATGTGATCCGATACTGTTTTTTATTTGACCTCGAAGTTAGCAAGAATGACTGAGCATACCTTTAAGGCATAGTCAGATTTTGCAAGCTAATTATAAGATAATACACCTCTTGTCAAATTCACCAAATATCTCTTTGCGTTTCGCTAACTTCTCTGCATGTGTTGAAAAAACAATCCAATACTTCTACGCAGCCCAGGCTCCGTAAATAGGAAAATAAGCAAAGTGGCGAACACCGCTCACAACAACAAAGCCGTAGAACTACGCTTTGCTTCACAATGCCTTTAAATGTGTGAGGTGGCGCTGATGAGGGATATTGTTTTAATTTGAGCTCAAAGTTAGCCAGCATTGTGGAGAATAACTGCCAATAAGGAATGTACTGGCTGTGCTGCACATGCATGTTAAACATTTGGCCTTTACATCTGAAAACAGTCACAAATGGAAAACATGGGCCACAATAAGGCTCACAGCCACTTCAATTATATAACTGAAGATTCCGTCATTGACAGGACCACACATGTGCTTTACGTCATCGCTGTGGCATTCACCAAACACGGCTTTGTGTGTCGTTTGTTTTGGGTTTGGTAATATAAACGGGCTTTGCCTATACAAAAGGCCAGACCGCCGATATACCTCGCCAGGGGGTTAGATTACAGTTGCTTTATCAGAGACGCAACACTGAAACTAAAGATGGAAAAAATGGAACCACGCCTAAAAGCCCATCTCCATGCTGAAACGGAAAGGTAATTTGATATCCGTGACTTCAGACGAGCCATGTCCATCCATCTAAACTGCTGGTATTCACAGACAATAATATCATGAATGCCTTAGCGTAATGCAGTGATTGGTGTGGGCATGCTGTACATTAATTCTTATTGCACTGTACAGTAAACTTGAGATACACCAACTGTTCATATGAAACCCACTGTTTACTGACAGCCTGGCTCCTATATGGTTACTTTTAGATTTTTCTTTTAAGCTGTGACTATTTTTATAGATCCAAACCTTGCATGCTTTTTATTTATTTTTCAGTGGTGGGCGCTGGCTTCACTGCCCTGTATGGAGGAGAGGCTCCCTTGGGAGGTTGCTGCAGGGAAAAAAAAAACATTCAAAGATCTGGGTCGGAGCAGGAGCATCGCTGTGTTGTGTTGGAGCTAGCTTAAGCCCTGCATCTCCACAACACACCATATTAATTATTTATCTCTCCCTCCCTCTCTCTCCTTATCTCTCTCTCTCTCTCTCTCTCTCTCTCTCTCTCTCTCTCTCTCTCTCTCTCTCTCTCTCTCTCTCTCTCTCTCACACATACACACACACACACAAACACACACTGTGAAGAGCAGAGAGAGAAGCGATGTTTCACATATAGGCCGGCTATGCCTCCCCCACAGTGTCATTTGGCCATGTCACGTCATGTTTGGCAAGGAGCATACATACATACAGTACATTTGAGTCCCGGTATGAATGATGTGGTAAAGAAACACTTCCGGGGGCTAATAATAAGCACACAAACGAGACGTGTGTAAATGTGTGTGTATTATAAACAGTAATAATTATCCGTTTCATTCAGACCAGGCCTCTTCTAGTATGCCTCCCTGCAGTTATTTCTACCTCCCTGCTCTAAGCTTCACTCAGCTCGGTGTTGCGTCTTGAACCTCTCGTCAGGGCAGCAGAGGAGCGAGGGGAGAAAATCAAGTGTAACTTCATCAAATATTGATTGTGATTGTGAGCTACAGTTATCAGCTAGCTAGGACCAGAATGGTAACACCGCGTAGCGCTAGTGGCTGGGGTTACGCGCCTGGGAAGTAGAGAAACACTCTGAGATGGTTTATTGCTGTGATAAAGATGACCATGGCAATTTGTCCATTTAGAGGAAACCGTGAAAATCCCTCTAATCCCAAGTGCAGGCTATGTACAGTGTATCAGTGCTGAGAGTGCTCTTATTGGTCTGCTGCTCCTAATAATAGTACAATGTCCAAATTAAATTTCCCTCTTAGATTTTCAGTGGCACTGGGCAACACATATGAATTCCACTTGATATAATTTACTGGTCTGACAGTATCCATTCATTCTTTGTGAATATGGTGGGAGTGAAGGAATAACTCATTTATAAATTATCAATAAATACCACAGAAAAATTAATAAAATCTTATAACAACAACAATACCAATAACAAAATTATTATTATTATTATTATTATTATTATTATTATGATTACGGTTTCTCTATTTGGGTAATAATTCTCAAGTGTAAGATCACCATGAGGTAGAATAGTTACATTAAAGTCTGTGGGTATGTTTGATGTACTGTTTCCCTTCACCCTGAATCCTCTCACGTGGTATATACTGTAGGGCAGCAGCCACCCACGTCCTCATTCATAAACTCAGCAGCTCCACTGTTCAGAAGGGGGGGGGGGGGGGGGGGGGGGGGGGGGGGGGGGGGGGGGGGGGGGGGGGGGGGGGGGGGGGGGGGGGGGG
>JAODUK010038799.1:0-21177 GCA_027564635.1 Typhlichthys eigenmanni | reverse complement strand
GAGACCGTCTCTAGTCTCAGCCTCTTCATCAGCACTACGTCACATAGGAGACCGTCTCTAGTCTCAGCCTCTTCATCGCACTACAGTACGTCACATAAGTAATTCAAGCTGAACATCTGGTACTATACATACAGTAGTGCTGACTTGCTTACTGGAGTCTATCAGGATGTGTGGTAGTGGATTTCATTGTTGTTAGCATGTGTCTGTCTACATAAATGCCAATGCGAGTGCTGTGCTTAATCTGCTCATTACAGTGTTTCCATTGATATTAAGCAGTAAGCCTACGTATTGAACAGATACGAGACCTGGAAACAGCCAGACTGTCATTTTAGTTTCTGAATTCCTCTGGATGCTCAGAACTGTGTCACAGACTTGATGCACGTAAAGGCTGGCTCTGCGAGGCAATGTTTACTGTTTAATGTTTGCTTCACTGTGCACCCACACCCTCCCCCAATGTCACCTATAATAACACACGGGGGGTCTCGGGGCTTGTGGAAGGGGCAGGAACCATGACGAAAGATTTTCCCATCGCCACGTTGTGACCACGTCTCCCAGCTTGTCGTGCCACGTGAAGCGCCGTGTGAACGACTGTCTGACTCAGTGGCCTTATGTTTCATGGCGTTTATAATGACTGGCATGGAAGTTACGGTGACAATGTTGCCATAGCATCAAACAAAATGCAAAATGCTGTCTGTCCAACAACATGAACATCAATGCAACGTCAATGTTGTTGTTCATATATTGCACATCTGTATCCTCCAGCACTGGTGCCATTCTGTGGTTTATTTTGTTCTCTCTCCCCTCTCTCTCTCTCTCTCACTCTCTCTTTCCTCCCCTCTCTCCCTTCCCCCCAGGTACAAGAGAGTCTTCTCTGTGGGGACCCACGGCATCACCACTTACAACCCCGCTACGCTAGAAGTAACCAACCAGGTCAGTAGACCGTCTTCTCTCCATAGTTACATTTCCCCAATTAGGTCATGTTCAACGCGCATTTATCCAAAGCTATGACCAGAGACGCTATAGAGAGGAAGACATGCCACTTGTTGAATGGAGCTCTAAGGGAGACAATTTGACAGTTGGTGGTTTCACGTGTGGGTGCAGACCTAAATGTCAAGATTGAGATAAAAAAAGTTGAATACATTTTATTTTATATATTTTTTAATTTGTACACATATTCATTCTCTTTTTATTTCCTTTAATAAAACAAGCATGCCTTTTTAGAGTGTTCGTGGTTAGTTATACAATAATGCTAAGTGTTTATCACTGGAGAGGTCCCAGACTCCAGGGTGTTTTGGGTTCACATTGACATTCTGACGCTGTGTGTGACCGTGCGTTGCAGTGGCCTTATGGGGACATCTGTGGCATCGGCCCGGTGGGGAAAGGCCAGGGCACGGAGTTCAACCTCACATTCCGGAAGGGCAGCGGAAAGAAGTCGGAAACGCTTAAGTTCTCCACAGAGCACCGAACAGAGCTCCTCACAGAAGCACTGGTGAGACCAACTGAGCCACTAAAACGCCCCGTCAGTCAAATGACCAACTGTCATTTTTGTTTTGGACAGAAGTTGGTGATGCAATTTCTTCTATTAACATGCCTTAAACTGATTGGTCATCTGTGTAGGAGTGGCAATCATATCAGATGTGCCAAATATGGTTTGTCACAATCCAGATTTGATTCCACACAAGTGTTCAGTGTCTCTCTCACTGGCGTGCTTACGCAGTTCTTCTTCTTTTTGCCTGAATGACAAGTTTCAGTATTAATGCAGCCGTTTGAGGTGACATCACAACTAGCTAAATCTGAATTGTACCGTAGAGCGCCTTTACAGTGGCCCAGCGAGAAGCGGAAAGCTCCACCTCAGAACGGGCCCCGATCTGGCTTCCCCGCTGGGAGAGGGATCGCTCCGCTTTACGCTGTGTGGGCAAAAGACTGCAGCAGAGTTACTCAATGTACACCGTAGGACTGTAGCGCTTGCAGATCACAGCTTCGCTTGACATAGCAGTAGCACTTATTTGGTGGTGTGATGAAATTAGCCTGCCTCATTCAATAACGGATGATTCAGTATCAATGAAATGTAATTAAAACATTGTATAACGGAACATATAAGATGGCTATTTTAAGTTGATTTACCAGCTGGCTATGCGTGTGGCCTGTCATGTAACAATGTATGTATGTAATATGTAATGTAAATCTAATGTAATAATACAAATTTATTTTGTGCCCACTCCACAGAGATTCAGAACAGATTTCTCAGAAGGCAAAATAACGGGCAGGGTGAGTTCATCTGTGTCAATAAGGATGTCTAGAACCATGCTTAGTCCATACATATACGGGAAGTCTTTAATACATAGTTTGTGTTTTTGTTTTGGCCTTTCAACAACACGCACACTGCATTTAAGATCATTGAAGATAGACTCTGTGGTCAGTGTTCACGTTTAGGCAGGGTTTCTGGCTTGTAAAGTCAGAATGGTATCTCCTATTTGTGTTTTAACACAGTGCCCTGTTAGTGATGCATTGATCTATGTTTTTTTTTTTCTTTTGGCCGATCCGATTGACGATTTTTAGTCTGCAATATCAACAAATACAGATTTTATACTTTTTATATATACCTGTATATGTTATTCATGAATATAAAATAAATGTTTAATCCAGGTAAACGCATGAAATCAAGAAAAGGACAAATGTATGGTGAATTGACAACATAGATCGGTTTTCCATATCGGCCATTAGAAAGGAAATTTTTGCTTCCATATGTGTTCTCTTACCTGTCCGTCCGTCCCCCCCCCCCCCCAGCGCTACAACTGCTACAAGCACCACTGGAGCGACACGCGCAGGCCCGTGTGTCTGGAGGTGACGCCGGGCGGCATCGACCAAATCGACCCCCTTACCAACCGTGTGGTCTGCTCCTACGACTACCGCTCCGTAGAGGGCTTCGTGGAGGTCTCGGACTACCAGGGGGGTTTCTGCGTCCTCCACGGGGGCTTCAGCCGGCTGGTACGGAGGCTGTGTGTGTGTGTGTGTGTGTGTGTGTGTGTGTGTTTGGGAGACATAATTGGCTGATAGTCGTCCCATCCTATGGTGCCACTGTGGACCAACTTTTGGCTAACTCTGCCCCCGGTGGCCAGATAGTTGTCTACACTACTATTAGTTTACACTGTTAAAGGTGGGGTCAATGACACACAGCCCTAGCTCTGTAAACACAAAGAGTGGTGCAGACCTCACCACACAACACTATCCCAGCCTTGGCAATGTGAGTTAAATGTGTGTGGGGCGGAGCTTCTGATTGAAGAGAGATGTTTTGGTTTTGATCCAGTTCAAAATATCAGCAATCTTCCTCGAGTCTTTTCTGACTTCACCTTTAAGTGTAAGAATGATGGTAGTTAACTTGCATGTGTGTGTGTGTGTGTGTGTGCGTGGCATCTTGTGACTCAACATCATTTACTGTTTTCGTTGCCGCACAGCACCTGTTTGCCTCGGAGCACCGCGACGACTTCATCCGTAGTGCCATAGAGCATGCTGGGAACTTCATCGGCATCGTGCTACGGATGAGGAAAGAGCCGCTGACCTTCGAGGAGTTTGTGTGCGCCCGACTGGGGAAGTACAGCTCGGACGAGAGCATCACCTCGCTGGCAGAGTTCGTGGTGCAGAAGATCTCCCCGCGACACACGGTCAGAAGATGGTGCTTTCTTAAGGCCCAGGCATACTGTGCACGTGTCGTTAATGTCGTCATGCATGTATAGGCCGTGCGTGTTGACTGTGCACGTGACGTTAATGTCGTCATGCATATATAGGCCGTGCGGACATGTGCGTGTTGACTGTGCATGTGCGACAGGCTGACGGTGTATAAAAATATTTCTTAACAGCAAATCTCTTAGTTACACCAATATTGTTCACGGGAAGCAATGTGTGCACATAAACATTGTATTTATAAATATCGCTAATTCCAAAGCAGGTTTTTATATTATATTTCTATTTTATATGTTAATAGACGAGGGAAGTGTGCTTGGAACAACCCAAGCACTCGTATACGTCCACATTGCGCGAGGTCACACATTTGGTAGTACTGCATACCTGGACCTGTAGTCGTGAGATATGTTAGTCTAGTAGGAGATGTGGGCTGCCATGTACCCACAAGTTATATTTGTCTAACTAGACTCTGTTTAACTTGTCAGAAACTGGCTGTGTTCATTCATAATGAGATTAGGCTTCGCTTGTTTGCCTACCTGCCAAAAGATCACACCAACCTCTCACTCTCTCTCTCTCTGTCACTCACTCACTCACACTCTCTCTCGCTTGCTCTCCTCCCAGGAGCCGGTGAAGCGTATCCTGTCCCTGACGGAGACGTGTCTGGTGGAGAGAGACCCCGCCTCCTACAACATAGTCACCCTGAAGCCCTTTGAAGAGGTGGGCCAGCCTGCACACACTGCCCCCGTGTGGAGAGGGGGGGCTCACCAGCGTGTTGGATCATGGGTGCACTGATGCTCTCGCTCTCCCTTGATCTCTCTCTCTCCCCCCCACCCCGCCTGTCATTCTCCAGGTCTTCGCTCTAATCTGCGACATCGACAACCCCCAGGTGTTTACAGTAGAGTTCATCCGCGGCCAGATCAGGCGCTTCTCGTCCACGGAGAGGTAAAGTGCACACGTGCCTCATGACGCCCATCGCAGAGGTTGTGGGTTCGAGACCCGGAGTTAGCTCACCTGTAAGAATCCTTGAGCACGATGCCTTACTCCCAACTTAGCTCCTGTAAAACTTCAGCATATACAAGGATACATTGTATGTAATATGCCTGTATTATTGTTTATGCCTGTTTAATAGTTTATTGTACTCCTGGAAGGGTTGATTCCTCCCTCTGGGGGAGGAGCAGGTTAAGTGGGGGTGCGGTTTGTTTCCATGTGAACTGTGACTAAGGGCTATATACAGTATGTAATCTTCACTTGACTTAGTCAGAATATATTTAAACAGTATTTGTTTTTCTCTTCAACTCGGGACCCCGCCCCCCCCCCCAAAGTAAATGATCAAAGATATTGGAATAATAACAAGATATAGCATTTCAGGTCTCCTAAGTGGTCCGTTACATCACCAACAGACCGCCCCATTGACTTGCATGGAACGCTAGTCTGTATGCATTAATGGTGAAAATCCCCCCCCCCCCTCCAAAGATTGAATGCATGAGTGCCGATCGCTGAAACCTCTCTGTATTCCAGTATCTCTGACCTCATTGGTCATTTAGGGCTGTGCAATGGTATTTTAATCGCAATTTAATTTATTTTGTACATTAAGTTTTGCAAGCAAAATGTTATTTCGTCTTGCGTTCTGAATGACGTGCACTTTCACCCCTCCCAGGGGGGTGAAAATGCACGTGCAAATGATCAATGGGAAAAGTATTATCTAACAGTTGAATGTACTGGTGTTGATTTGTTTCACGGTTGCAGCCTAGTAACGGCAACATCTTTCCAAAGTTAATGAGTAATCGGGATTTCAGTATTGACCAAAATAATCGTGGTTATGATTTATTTTTTCATAATCGAGCAGCCCTAAGTTAAAGTGTAACTGCACGCTAGCTCTGTCTCCACCCAATGCTAATGTGGTCAAGGAGGTGAGAGAGGGGAGAGGGAGGGGCTGAGAGGGGAACCCTGTTAACGTTAACAATTTGATAGTGCACGAGCAGGAGATAAGTACTGTTGGACACCAGCCAAGTCCTAAGGCGATTTTTAACTACTACAGAGCCATTATCAGACCATAAAATCCTGATTTTGTTTTTTTAAAACAGGAATTTTGTCTATTTATGTGTCTCATCCCAGTGCAGTTCTGTTATTGTTATTTAGTCAAAAAAAACACAATTTAGGGTGCAGTTCCTCTTCAGCAGTTTGTATTTAAGCTCCTGTGTGGTTCCTGTGTGCAGGGACTCTTTGCTAGCTAGCCTGCTGGACGGGGTGCGAGCGTCAGGCAACCGGGACGTGTGTGTCAAGATGGCCGCCACCCAGAGGGGCCAGCGCTGGGGCCTGCTCAGCATGCCCGTCGACGAGGAGGTGGAGAGCCTGCACCTCAAGTTCCTGGCTGTGCCGCCTAGTGAGTCTGTTGGTCGGGGCGTGTTCAGGACGTGGAACATTTGCTGGGTTCAGTGAACTTTTTTTACTGAACGCCGGGGGGGGGAGTGTTTGCTGCGTTTAGTCGACTTTTTGTTGTACGAGTACAGGGCGTTTCCTCAACGAAACGCTTGCAGCGTTCTTGAAATGCTTGTCACATATTTGATTGATGCACATACAAAAGTGTGGGCCTGTTTTTTTTATTTAAAGCCGTTTATTGCGTTTTTCATGTGAAAGTTTTGCAGTCAATTTGAAATAAGAAGGCATCAAATGAAGTCACTGACACACATTGCTTAACGTAAAATGAATGTCACACCAACGCAACGCTTTGTTTTGTTCAGAGGTTGAAATGATTGGCAGCTAACTGAGAGGCTGAAACTGGCAGTGAGTTCGGCCATCTTTGTGTAATAACTCACACACCTCTAATGTGTTTTGTGTCCTGTTTGTCTCCCGCAGATGGGAACTTTGCAGACGCCGTGTTTAGGTTCAATGCTAATATCTCCTACAGCGGCGTGCTTCACGCAGTCACGCAAGACGTAAGTGTGTGTGTGTGTGTTCAGGGTCTCCATCGTGTGTGTGTGTAGACATGAGACAGGAGCTGAAATAATTACAGATTTTAGACGTAAAAATAAACAGATTCTGGACATTCTTGCCTTGGCCATTTTAAAATCACGGTTGCCTTCATTGTAACAGAATGCAATAATGTTGACTGGCCAATCAGTCAAACATCCAGTAAGCAAGCGTCCACACCTCCTCTCTCTAAACAAACAGGGTCTGTTCTCCGAGAATAAAGAGAAGCTGATCAGCAACGCCATCCTGGCGCTGCTGTGCCAGGAGGTGGAGCTCCCGGGGCCCCACGTCGAGCTGGAGAGCCACTTCCAGGCCATCCGGCGTCTGGTGGCTTCAAAGGCCGGCTTCCAGGCCTTCACCCAGCTGCCCAAGTAAAAGCCCCCCCCCCACCACCACCCCACCCCCTACACCCCTTCACTCTGATAGTGTCGCCATAGTAACAGACATGCTCTGTCGTTCCAAGGTCTGGTCCGGCGTCCGGACTCTCCAACGGAACGTAAATATGAAGCCATACGTACATCTCAGTGTCCCAACCCCCCCTCCTCCCCCACCGGCCCCCCGCCATCCTTGCCGTCTCTTATTGGGCAGGAGGTGTACTGACTCTCTCCCTCGCCCCTCCTCCATGATGTCTCTCCTCCCCTCCATCTACCCCCCACACACACATTTAGTATCTCCATTGTGTGGGTCCCTGGGGTGTATGTGATGAGTTGTGCTCCCTGCGTGGGAGCAGGAATGCGTACTGTGTGCGCTGCTCTGCTGCAGTGTCGTTGCTTCAGCGCTTTGACCTTCCAAGAGGGGAGGAGCTAACAAACATCACAGGGTGGTCGTGCAGCTCCGTTCCTCAGTTTGTGCTTGAAATTAACCAGTGCTGCAAGACCCCCTTATCTCCCCCCCCCTCCCCCCCACACACACATACATAAAAGATAAATCGTGAGTTGTTGTGAACATTGGTTTGAGTTCACGAGCAAAGGCGTGTGTCTTTTGTTTGACTTGATACTAATTACATAACAAAAGGTTTCAGTGAGAGTATGAGTATAACAACGTGTAGACCAGCGCCTCTTTAAATGATATTTGTATATTGTTCTCTCATACAAGCAACAGGCTGGTCTAGGGGTCGCACGTAGACCAGCGCCTCTTTAAATTATATTTGTATATTGTTCTCTCATACAAACAACAGGCTGGTCTAGGGGTCTCACTTAGACCAGCGCCTCTTTAAATATTTGTATATTGTTCTCTCATACAAGCAACAGGCTGGTCTCAAGTTAGGCGCCCCTAACAACAGTTCCTTGCAGTATATTCCAGTGTGCTCACCGAGCCGCTGCGTGCTTACGTGCGTCCGTTGCGTTCCAGGTTCAGGGAGAAGTTGGGAGTGAAGACGGTGAAAGCTTTGAAGCGGAACAACAACAGCGTCACGCACGCTGCCATAGATATGCTCTGCGCGCTAATGTGTGTAAGTGGCCCGTCTGCGTCGGTGTTGCCGTTGGTAGCGCTCACGGACATTACTACTATTTCTCATAACTGTCAGTCACTCATTCAGTTCTTCTCCTTAAAGTGTGTTAGATTACATTATGTACATTATCAATGACATTTCATAGGTTGACACCATTTAAAACATTCACAAACAGTGTGATATATTCAACAAAGCACACATGCACATTGCATAGATTCAACAACAAAAGTTGCCCTACATTTCACTGGTATTTATTTGGTATCAAATACGCCATTCCAGCCGATGCACGACGACTACGACCTGCGACAAGAGCAGCTCAACAAGGCATCCCTGCTCTCCTCCAAAAAGTTCCTGGAGAACCTCCTTGAGAAGTTCATCAGCAACGTGGTACGTGACTGACCGCACCAGCCAGATGGTGTGTTGTTGCTACACAACCATCTGGGAAGCCGTGCTGGTGGTGGAGCCCTTGCAGTGTGATTACGGGCTGCACATAAAAGACCTTTACGCTTGTAGAAATATCACCCCCCCACCCCTCCTCCTGCAGGACCACGGCACCGGGGCTCTGGTCATCAGCGCCCTGCTGGACTTCCTGACCTTTGCACTGTGCGCCCCCTACAGCGAGACCACGGAAGGACAGCAGTTCGACATGCTGCTGGAGATGGCCGCCTCCAACGGACGCACCCTCTTCAAGCTGTTCCAGGTGGGGGGGTAGAGGGCTGTTCTGTGTGTGTGTGTGTGTGTGTGTTTGGGGAGGGGGGTGCGTGCTGTTCCAGGTGGGGGGGTAGGGGGCTCGTGCCATGCAGTGATGTGCGCCATAGAAGTGTGTGCACTGAGCTAGTTGTGTGTGTGTGTCTCCAGCACCCCTCCATGGCCATTGTGAAGGGGGCAGGCCTGGTGATGAAGGCCATCATCGAGGTACGAAGATCAACGTTTGTTTTGCTTTTATTTTGTATGTGTGTGTTTGTGCGTGCGTAAGACTGCTTAGACATTTATTTTGATGGTAACCCAACTATTTTAAAGATAATTCTGGAGGAGTGGACGATCTTCTAACATTATTTATTTAATGAAATAATCTAAATGTTATATCATTTTTAAATAGTTAATAATGTTGGGCCTGTACCCCCCCCCCCCCCCCCCCCCAGGAGGGGGACAAGGAGATAGCCGCCAAGATGCAGGAGCTGGCCCTGAGCGAGGGGGCCCTGCCCCGACACCTGCACACCTCCATGTTCACCATAAGCGGAGACCAGAGGATGCTCACCAACAGGTCAGTGGTCAACAGGGCCGTGCCAGAGATGTTATGGTGGTTGGAAAGATGGCCGCCGAGTAGCCAGACCTTTTTATTATATATTAAATAAAGACATTTTATTTATCTTTTTTGCCATAAGTATACAAGTCAATATATATGATCAAAGGTGGCTTGTATTAACAAGCAAATAATGAGAACACATCAAATGGAACAGTGGTACTGGTCTATAGAAGAATTTACAATACCAATAATTTAAAAAAAAAGACGGAATAATAAAATGGAAAATATAATTTTAAAACCTTGTGATTCACAATAGTAATTTCCGAAGTATGTGTGCTTGTGACGTCATCACCTTGCTGCCTCCTCATGTTTACCACTGATGGAGCGTTCAGTGTCTCCTTGAACTGTCCCACAGCCCCAACCTGAAGATGTGTTCGGTCGTTTCATTAGCTTTTGGTTTGTTTGTGCCCTGACAGGCAGCTGAGTCGCCACCTGGTGGGTCTGTGGACAGCAGAGAACCCCGTTGCCATGAACCTCCTCAAGAGAATCCTGGTAGGTTCCTCACAATAGCCTGGTGTTTCTACTAGCGTTATGAAACCATCCTGAACTTGCAGGCTACAGTTTGTCTTCCAACACAAACATCAGTCTGAATCCCCTCAGTTCAAAAACCGTTTGTCATAAAGGTAGTGCCAATACATTTCAATCAAACTTCCTTACATACGATCGGACTAGTTCCTACCTTTATCTCACCCAGTCAGAAATATTTAAAATCAGCTAGAGCGCTGGTGGAATAAGAATCATATGACGTATGCAATTGTCGTCATCTTCTGAAACATTTCGGCAGGCCACTGATTGGCCAAATTGTTCTGTACACAATAGTTTTTTTTGCATTGAAGGGTTCCTGGCTGATACTAGCGGGGAAATAACATTTGAGTTTGCGAGATCAGGACGATGTCACGAGACTAGGTTCCTACCTTTGGCACGGCAGAGTCCGTTAGCTTGACAGTGTTGTGAAAGCACAGCACCATATAAACCAGCAGTTGTGCCTGTTTTAATCCACGTCCTTTGCTGTTCATTTGTCTTTTCCTTCCTTCCTTCCTTCCTTCCTTCCTTCCTTGCTTCCCCTCTACATTCCTTCACCACTCTCTCAGCCGTCAGGTTTGTTAGCCTACCTCGATAGTCCTGATTCAGTCCCGGAGAAAGATTTGGACAGAATGCATGTCCGGGACAACTTGAAGATTGCCTTTGTAAGTGGATAATAAACACTCTGAATAATATAAACACACTGACGGATAAAATATGCTTTTGTCAGGGAGGGAAATGTAGACTGCCACCCCCCACACTATTGCTCTCAGATCAATTTGCGCTGAGATTATAGTCTGGAAAACCTGTCCGCTTCAGCTATGCACAGCCACCCTGTTGGCGGACCAATCAGGTTGGGGTAGTAAGATGACGTTGAAGTCAAGCATATGTTTTCAAACAGTGGTAGAGCTAGATGAGGGGATACAAACAGTTGGATAAAGGCTGCACCAATCGTTTCACAATTAGCTAGCGGTCTACCAGGGTTTTTCCTGCATATAAGAATTGTTGGCATCCGCCAAAGAGGTTTTAGCGAGCTTCAAAGGAAAAATCACCAGCGGCAAAATTCTATGAATTGGAAAATACAATGACTACGCGAATAAAATGTTGGTGTGCTAAGGTGAACAAGGATTTTGTGGCACTGATACAAGTGACTTCTAATCACCGTACCCAGCTGAAATATGCTCGTTGTTGTTAAGCGCCCTATCAAGGATTTCACACCACGCATCTGCTGCTACTACAGATTAAAAATAAAAAGCTTTGACCTCACACAACTAAACAGACGGGATAAACAAAATAGAAGATGAATTTAACTGAGCGTGTCCAGACTTTCTTTCTTCTTTCTGTACTTTTCCATCATGTCTTCTGTCCCGGTGCGTCCTGGTAGGACCAGCTGGGCCGCAACAAAGTGCCAGAGTGGCAGCGCATAGCGGGCAAAGCGGCCAAGGAGGTGGAGAAGTTTGCCAAGGAGAAGAGCGACATCGTGCTGATGCACTGGAGGGACAAGATGGGCATCGCGCAGAAGGAGGTGAGGCTTTCTCTCAGAGCGGCTCGGAGGTCAAAGTGCATCGGCATCGCTGCCAAACCTGCTGCTGCTGGGTCCCTCTTTGCCCTGGCACGCTAGCCGCCTGCGCCCCCTGCTGGTGGCTTTGCCGTACATGGTTGTATTACTGTATATACGATGATATAACATAATACAGCTGCAGAGAAAATTAAAAGACCACTGCAGCAGTTTCTTAGATTTTTAATATTTAACATTTTTTATTATTTTATTGAATGTAATAAATGTATTTTTCTATTTGTGTTATATTATTTACATTTACAGCATATTTATACTAATATATTTAAATCAATGTTCAATGGTCTTTTAATTTTTTCTGTGGCTGTAGTTGTTGATAACTATTTAATTGTATACAGACTATATAGTGATATAACTGTTAATACTGTTAATATTGTATACAGACTATATAGTGATATAACTGTTAACACAGTTAATATCATTGTATACAGACTATATAGTGATATAACTGTTAACACGGTTAATATCATTGTATACAGACTATATAGTGATATAACTGTTAATACGGTTAATATCACTGTATACAGACTATATAGTGATATAACTGTTAACACGGTTAATATCACTGTATACAGACTATATAGTGATATAACTGTTAACACAGTTAATATCACTGTATACAGACTATATAGTGATATAACTGTTAACACAGTTAATATCACTGTATACAGATTATATAGTGATATAACTGTTAACACATTTAATATCACTGTATACAGACTATATAGTGATATAACTGTTAACACAGTTAATATCACTGTATACAGACTATATAGTGATATAACTGTTAACACAGTTAATATCATTGTATACAGACTATATAGTGATATAACTGTTAATATCATTGTATACCATTGTATACAGACTATATAGTTATATAACTGTTAACACAGTTAATATCATTGTATACAGACTATATAGTGATATAACTGTTAAAACAGTTAATAATCCTAACAGGAGGAGCGCTGTGTCCTGATTGGCTGGACGTGGCCATAATATATTTGATCCACGTCATTGATTGCTCTTGGATGATGCGGTTACAGAGGGCGGTTTGATCCCCTTTCTGTTTCTGTAGCTGAAGTTGATTTGACCTTGCCCTCGGTATTAGTCAGCCTGCCACTGGAGCTACTTTCACCTGGACATCTTCCTTTGGGCCATTTTCTCAACTAAAACAGCTTTATTTTTACTCACTCTATATCCTAACAAGCATTGAGGTTTCTTTGGACTGACTCACGCTCTGGACATTTTTATGTTGATCGATTGTTTGAAAGCTGTCAAATCACCAACTGGATGCTAACGCTGTGTTTTAGTTATCATGTATTATTGTTGTTATAGTGACATCATTTTGTAGAGATCTATTTCTGCAGATATGAGAATCAATAATGTGTGTGTGTGTGCCCCTCCCCCCCTTTTTCTTGTCTTTTTTTCTGCTGTCAATCAATGCAGCAGGACAGAAATAACCTGGTAAGTGTATCTGCCCAATGGGATTCATTCTCCCCCTCTCTTTAACCCCGCCCCTCCAACCCTCCTGTCCTTGGTAATCATGTGACACACATTGGGTGCGCTCCATAAGTCGTACTGGGTGACGGGCTCTCTAGACCTGTACAGCTAAACACTGGCATGTTCAAATTGGCAAAGGTGAACATCTGTTTTTCGTTTCAAGCGGCCCATGGGTGGGCTAGTTATGCACATAATACTGTGGGTTCTGCATAGGAAACTCATTAGACTAGAGATGTCGTATACTAGATAATGTGTAATGCTTAGTGTATATACATCTCTGGAAAAAATTAAAGGACCATTGCACATTTAAAATAATATAAAAGTTTAATTAAATATACTGTAAATGTAAAAAAAGTTTAAGTGGCAAATGGACGACATTTATACAGCGCTTTTCAAACCTTCCAGCCTCTCAAAGCGCTGTACAGTATTGCCTCACAATCACCCATTCACACACATTCAGACACCAATAATAATACATGCATACAGTACATTACATGCTTGTACAAATGGTAAAACCAGAGAAATGGCTGCAGTGGTCTCTTAATATTTCCAGAGTAAACTATATAATCAATCCCATAGTTGGCAATGAGCCAGTATTGCAAAACAGAAACTGGTTTCTTCCTCTTGGCCAGCACACATTCAAGACTACACCCGCTGTGTGGGATCCCATTCTGGTTGTTTGTGATTCACGAGGTTCCTGTGTGTAGTTGTAATGCCGTTCTGTGGTTTGTGGCATCTTGTTCTGTCCCAGCTTTGTGTTAACATCACCAGTGTTCGAATTACTCTGAGGCCTGGGATGGCCCGGCCCCCTTAGAGCTGGCCGGGGCATCCCCAGGTTGGGGGGGGCCATTCATTTATTTACTTTCGTGGTCATGTCTATGAACTGTTGGAGCACAGACAGAGCGTGTGGCAGAGCCCTTCTCAGGTCAGATTTTGTAGACAACATCACAGTATTACCCCAACACCATTTATTTAATACAGTACGTGACTTCAATTAACATAAGAAATGCTGCTTTGCTTAACTTTTGCTCTTGTATCGCCGGGGGTGCTTCTGATCAAGCCCCGACTGTTTCCCATGATTATTCATTATTATAACTCTTAAGTATTTTCTGGTTGCCGTGACTTTCTCTTTCATTGATCCGCTCCTTAAACAGACTATTATCATATTATTATTGTTTATTAGGGGAACATAAACAGATTAATTACCGGGGTAAATTTGTGATAGGCCTAAACAAATGGCATATTTGGACATGGTTTTACAAAAGCCTAATAAAAGGAGGACCCCAAACCCTCTGCTTCATGTGTCCACCCCCCCCAAATTAACATCTGTAGGGTGGGCCCCCCTGGGAGTTGGAGGGTAATTCGAACACTGAACATCTCAAGTGTGTGTGTGTGTGTGTGGGGCAGATGATGATGCAGATGTTTATTATGGGGTGTTCAGTGTCTCCTGGTGTGTTGCAGAACCCCAACCTAAAGCCCGTGATCCTGAGGAAGAGACGGCAGAGAATCAAGATCGAAGCCAACTGGGAGCTTTTCTACTATAGGTGGGTGTCCTAGCTTTCAAATACTTATGTTGTGGGATGCCTTTCATCACACTCGATGACATCTTGTCTTGCTTATTTGCAGAACACATGTAAACATTAAAAGTAAAAGTGCAGTATATGAAAATGAATTATGACTGTAGATGGGGCCAACAATAGCTATTCCATAGAGCAGCGTTTCCCAACCCTGGTCGTGAGGACCGACTGTCCTGCACGTTTTGTCTCCCTGCTCCAACCCACCTGATTCAAATGAATGGGTCGTTATCAGACTTCTAACTAAGCTCATGTTGGAGCAGGGACACATATACAACCTGCAGGACAGTGGATTCCCAGGACCAGGGTTGGGAGCATATACTTATTAATAGATGGTGAAAATAGCGGCTCGATCTTACAAAGTCTTTGCTCATTGTCGCAGTGAAGCACGAGATTCTAATTTAAGAGTAGTGCCATCATTAAAGTGACTGTTTCTTCCGCATGCACGGTTCAAACAGAAGATTATGTTACCGTACACCCTGCGACACAAGCCTCGTGTATCTACGCCGTAGTACAACATAAAATACAACTGGAGTTTTTGTTTCAGACTGTTATAATTGTAGGCATGTTATGTTTAATATATAGCATTTACACTAAAAGTAAAATCGATGTTGTGCTCACTATTACGAGCTAATTCTCGTGCACGAGAAATGCATGAGCAGCAGCAGGCACGAGCATAGGGCTATGACGCATGATTATGACGTCATGACAAATGACGTCACTGGCTTTATTGAAATTGGTAGGAAAAAATATATGTACCTAAGCACCAATAGAATATTATTAAGCACCATATAAGCAAAGTGTGGGACCTAAATAAAAAAAAAAACAGATAAATGAATTCATGAATGGGGTGTGGCCCGACCTGCCTCTTCACGGCAGGTTCCAGTTGGACCACGCGCGGTCCAACCTGATCTGGAACCTCCGTACGAGAGAGGAGCTCCGGGACGCCCTGGAGGGAGAGATGCGTTCCTTCAGCGTAGACCGGGAGCTGGGCAACGCCAGCGTCATCTCCTGGAACCACCAGGAGTTTGAGGTCAGAGTTCATGTCGTGACACCGTCAGCAGCTCGTAGCAACATTGTGTGTGTGTGTGTGTGTGTGTGTGTGTGTGTGTGTGTGTGTGTGTGTGTGTGTGGGGTCTCAAGGGATGCTAAAGAGCTCTGCTATCTTAGCCAGTATGACACTTTGAGAAGAATTGACCTTTCACAAGCCCCGCCCATTTTTGCTTGTCCTCCAATAACAGTTGAGCTTTTTTTGGGATCTGACAGAACCTTCTGTCAACTTCCGTCTGTTTTGCTGTAATAGCTTTCTATGTTGTTTTGTCCTACCTAGTTACAGTAACTAGGTAGGACAAGTGAAAGGGGCGGGGCTTGGGAAAGGTAAATTCACTGAGTAAAACAAGCTAGTCATGTCTGGTGGCTCCAGGTGTGACATCATCACCGACCAGGGAGACAAAGCGACTGGTTGCCATGGTTTCAAGCCAACTACGCGGGGCGGAAGTAGACCAGGTCTATTTAATGTAAATACTAAGCGATGTGACAACGACCAATGGTAGAAACTAATGATCCAGCCAGTAAGTAACAACAAGGTCGTCCGTTTCAATGCGGGCTCGGACACATCTTCCTTCACTCGTTCAGATGGCCAATCACAGTATTGTTTGTTACAAGAAAAAGACAATTCAGAACAGATCAAAGGGGTGTCCGCCATGACAGTTGATATGGGCCCTTTAAAACTAGTCAGGATGAATTTAACTTTCTCTTCCTCCTTCTTCGTTTATTGGGGTCTGTTCTCTCCTGCAGGTGAAGTACGAGTGCCTGTCCGATGAGATAAAGATCGGCGATTATTACCTGCGTCTGCTGCTGGAGGAGGACGACAATGTAGAATCGGGCGCCATCAAGCGATCGTAAGACTAATGGCGCGTAACATTGACCTCAGAATGTTGGAGCTGGGAATGACCGCACGCCTCAGTTGACCGAGTTACGGGTAACAAGTTGGGGAAAAAAGCTTTTTCTTTTATTTATTTCTATTTTTTTTCATTTATTTTTGTGCTTGGGAATGCAAGCTCGTTTCTTTACTGTTTGCAATGCCAGGTGATGACAACACATTAAGCTGTATTGCATATAGACAAATTCAGTTACGTGTCCACAGAAGTTGCACAGTACTCTGTTTACAACTGATTTAACAAGACATATCCAGTAGTGTAAAAAATAAAACTATAATACTACAGCTTCCCCGCCGTTTTTTCCCACTTCTGGATTGTCGAGATTCTTCCGATTTTTTTTTTTAGTGGGGAAACTTCATTCCAGTTGAAACGTCCGCCTCCAAACTCTGAAACTCCGACTTCTGAGTACAAATGGAACACGCCAAACAACCACACCGCAACCCCACACTGGGCCGATCGTGTCCATGGCAACAACACGATGTCTGTCACTAGATGTTTGATGTTTGTCTACACCAGGTACGAGTTCTTCAACGAGCTCTACCACCGCTTCCTGCTCACGCCAAAGGTGTCCATGAAGTGCCTGTGTCTGCAGGCGCTGGCCATCGTGTACGGGAAGTGCTACGAGGAGATCGGACCCTTCACGGACACCAAGTACATCGTGGGCATGCTTGACCGGGTACTGTGCATGTGTGTTCTCTGTGTGTGTGTGTGTACATGCGTATTCTGTTGGCTGACAGCTCAGGCTGAGCTCTTGTGGAGGTCTGGTTCGAGTGGAGCCCGGATCTACTCAGAAGAACCAATCGTAAATGAGGTGGTGTCAGTCGTCCCGCCCCCAATGGGAGCAACAACACTGAAACACAGTCAGAGAGATGTCAATCAAGTGGGGGTCTGTACATGCCTACAGAACCTTGAGGAGAGTTCTGATCAGACCTGTGTGTGTGTGTGTGTGTGTGTGTGTGTGTGTGTGTGTGTGCTAACAGTGCACGGACAGGCTGGAGAGAGATCGACTCATTGTGTTCCTCAATAAGCTGATCCTCAACAAGGTGCGTTGTTGGGCTCTCTCTCCCACTCTGTGTGGGTCTCTCTCTCTCTCTCTCTCTATCTCTCTCTCTCTCAATTCAATTCAATTCAATTCTCTCTCTCTCTTCCCCACTTCTGGCGGGGTAACCCTGTGTGTGTGTGTGTGTGTGTGTGTGTGTGTGTGCGTGCAGAAAAACATCAAGGAGGTGATGGACTCAAACGGGGTGCGAATCCTGGTGGACCTTGTGACCCTGGCTCACCTGCACACCAGCCGGGCCACCGTGCCTCTGCAGGTATTGGGGGAGGGGGCGGGGTTATGTTGGATGTGGATATGTTGGGTGTGGATATGTGGGGTGGGGTTAGATTGGATGTAGATATAATAATAATAATAATAATAATACATTTTATTTTGGACGCCTTTCTAAAAACTCAAGGACATCTTACATAGCAAACACATAGATATAAGACGGCTGAAAAATACATACTATAGAAATAAACTTTTGATCTGAGAAATATATACAAAATAAAATAAAAATACAATATAATAAATGAAACAGTCAGTTGAGAGTGGGAAAAAAGTGTCAGATGTCATGGGCAATCTTGAAGAGGTGGGTTTTGAGGAGTTTAGCAAACGAGGTGACCGTGGTGGCATGTAGAATGTACAGTGGAAGTGCGTTCCAGAGTCTGTTGGGTTGGGTGATGTGGGGTTGGGGTCTCAGGGGGTGTGAGGAGGGTGAGGTACCGTATGTGAGGAGAAGGGTCTCAGGCTGCGGTGGTGTCTGCTCCACAGAGCAACGTGCTGGAGGCTGCCCCTGACATGAAGCGAGAGAGCGAGAAGGAGTGGTACTTTGGCAACGCCGACAAGGAGAGGAGAGGCCCGTTCAGCTTTGAAGAGGTAGCGTGCTTGGTGTGTGTGTGTGTGTGTGAAAACGTAGCTGGTTATTTTATGGTAAAATTATGCTAAAGCAGTGGTCCTGACCCTGTAGAAGCACTGCCCTGCATGTTGTCGATGGCTGTTTGAAGTAGTGTTAAGAATCAAAGCATATAAAAATAGCAAATATCTTAGTTACGTCAACCTCCTACTTGTGAAATAGGTTTTTGCATGAAAAGGTGCTAGTTAAAAATATCACAAATTTAGCAGTGGCAGTCGCATATGGGCTCATACGCAGAAATAGCTGAGATGGCCACAGACACGTTTGTACCTTTTTTGTGTTTTTACAGAGTAAAGTATAAAAACGGTGCCAGCTCAAATGTGAATGATATCATGCCTTGCTATGCAGTCAGGCTAAATACGTGCAGTGGCAATAAGCCAACCTTTCGAACGTGAAAACCCAAGGACAAATCCGTGCAAAAACGAACTAATGTGAGCTTTGGAGGTTTGTAGATTAATGAGTTGTACGAGGCTGTCTACTATATTAGTAGATAGACCTGCATAACTATGGCGTGGTGATGATGGGTGCTGTCATGTGTTAGTATCCCAATGAAGTACTAAAGCATAGTTAATGCAGTAGGCTACTGTTCTGTGACACGGTTTAGCTGTAAAAATAAAATGCTTGGCGGGTAGATTTCTTTGATCTACCAGCCACCTTGGCCGGTGACTTTTGTGAATTTTGAACCCACAAACACGTTCACACATTCACACGTTTGTTGGCATGGGGATGGAAGCGCTGCTTAGCGTCAGACCACATACTTGCACTTGCTTTTGCAAATGGTTAAATGTTTAGTTTGGTTTATTCTGGGCGGGGCGGTGGGGTCCAATTAAGGTACTACTTCATTGTTGTTGGTTCTAATGTCTAAGTGGGTTTTAATCAAATGCTGCCGCAGTGGGTAGACTGTGATCAGGTGGTCAGGAGATCAAAGTCACTGGATTAAACCCTGGTGTCCCTGAGCAAGGCACACACAAGCAGACACACTCACACAAGTGTACACCCACACACTGGTTGTTTATTGTTCCCTTCTACACCCCCCCCCCCCCCCCCCCCGGCACCCCAGATGCAGGAGTTCTGGGACACGGGCGTCCTGACGGCAAAGACGCGCTGCTGGGCCCAAGGCATGGACGGCTGGCGCCCCCTGCAGGCCATCCCGCAGCTGAAGTGGTGCCTGCTGGCCTCGGGGCAGCCCGTGCTGAACGAGACAGACCTGGCCACGCTCATCCTCAACATGCTCATCACCATGTGCTCCTACTACCCCAGCAGGTGGGCAGGCAACATGCCCGCCAAGTTGGCAACCCTGTTAAAGGTCCTATATGCAATTTGTTTTCCAAACATGAATACAGCTGCAAGCCACTATTTTCTACGTGAAGATATAGTGGCGTAATGGCGTCCTGAGCAGAGAATGACTCACTTTCCCCCCATGGGGGTTTTAATGGAAGTTTTTTCCTGCCCGGGGGGAGGAGCAGGTTAAAGAGGTGTTGTTTGCTGTACAGCCCTTTGAGTAGTGTAGTAACTGTAACGTAGGGCTGGCCCCAAATATTCAATTATTCAGGTATTCGTTCGTTGGGTATGTATTAGATTTTATATATTGGGATTCGAGTATTTGCTTTTTCACATTATGCAAGAATGTTTTCCCATTAATTCCTACTGTCTCCATATAAACCCACATGTTGAAATGTAATTGCCATCCATACACTGTGTCATGAACACAATTGATTGCAATTGGCTCTGTTTGTAAGAAGAGAGTGAGGCTATTCATTCAACACACACTCTTATTGAGTAATACAGGAGGTATATGCTATAGTGTTTTTAATGGTGTTTTTGAGAGAGTATTCGAATACTCGTTCGGAAATACAATCAAGTATTCGAAACCTGCAAAATGGTATTTGGGACAGCCCTACTGTAATGCTATTAAGGGCTATATAAATAAACTTGACTTGACTTGCCTATGGAGAGCTAAAGTAGATGGTTAAAGGTGGTATGTGCAATGTTTTTATTTTAAATAAGTAATGGCGTCCTGAGCAGAGAAGATCATCACATTGTCACTGTGCGTGTTCCCGGGTTCCTCAATTCTTTGCTTTCATATTGACAAAGCATTTGTTTTGGTCTGAGATGCTTGTGCTTAGTGTGACATCTAGTGGCAGGAAAAACTCATGTTGTTCCTTTTTAAGCTAAAAAAGGGGCGGAGTCTGAACGGATTTGATTTGTGTGTGTGGGTGTGTACAGTAGTTGTACCTTCCTCTGCTCCTGCCCAGGGACCAGGACAACGCCATTATCCGGCCCTTACCAAAGATCAAGAGGCTGATCAGCGACAGCACCTGTCTCCCTCACATCGTACAGGTATGGGTCCAGGCCGCCATGTCGTCCATTTTAAATGTTAGCCTGTGTGTGTGTGTGTGCGTGTGCGTGCGTGTCCAACATAGTGGGAACCTGCCGTGCCAAATTCTGCAGTTCCTTGAATGGCCACTTGAATCCCCATAGACTCCCATCTTAATATACTTTACAGCAGAACATAAACACTTTACAGCCTGGCACAAACTGTTTTAGTTTATATAGCTAGCCCCAAATCAGCTCAACTGTACGGGGGGTGAATTTGTATATAATTCATCAGCTGAATATATATATATAAACAGTATCTCACAAAAGTGAGTACACCCCTCACATATTTGCAAATATGTGAGCATATCTTTTCATGTGACAACAATG
>JAODUK010038788.1:0-21178 GCA_027564635.1 Typhlichthys eigenmanni | reverse complement strand
AGAGAGAGAGAGAGAGAGAGAGAGAGAGAGAGAGAGAGAGAGAGAGAGAGAAGGGGCTGTGGCAAGGGGGGATCATCGTCGTTCTCTCGGAGCCGAACAGCGGAGACATAATACAAGATAATTCAATATATTACCAACTCCATGTGTTGATGTACAGCCCCATAGCCAAATGCGGTACCCCCTGCACGTTTGTTTGTTTGTTATTCACCCGGAGTCTTACGTGGCTGATTCCTCCTGATAGAAACAGGACATAGTACATGAACATATAGCTTTCCTAGTGTGGTTTGCTAAACAAATACATTGGGTTACATGAGTCATGTATGAGACATAAACCTTTCTGCACAAGCCTTACAGAGGAAGAGGCAGAACCAAAAGGCTGAAATCACGTCACGTATAAGACTGTAAAATCCCTCCATTTCTGAGCAAGACTAAATCTGAGCTTTTTGTCTCTAAGGCGTTGTTCAAGCAAAAGGTAGGCTTACGCATAAGCAAGGCCTTTTAAACGAAAGCTGTGAAGATTTTAGGAGCCTCCCCTACTGTGTGTTGTGTGCATGTGTGATAAGAACCATTAGGTCAGACGCATCCATCAACCTCTAAAGGACGCTTCTCACGTCAGATGAAAAGAGATGATGGAACTGCTGAGACCCTATCAGTTTCTCTCTCCCCCCCCCCGTAAAGCATGGGTCCCGGTGACCCTCATCCCCATTCTCCTTGTCCCTTGGGGATGGGCTCCAGAGTGCCAGATCTGGGGCATGCTATGACACTGTTGGCTGGCTCGGCCCACCGCAGACAAACACTGACACTTTGTTCACTGTCACACTCCGCCAAAACGTGCTAAGAAAACAAAACCGACGGCGTCCAATCACGGTGCGTGCCATGTAAGGACCACATGAGCGCACACACACACGCACACACACACACACGGACACCAAGCTCCCCTCCTTGTTCTGTAAACTACTCAGCTAGAAGAATCCTTTGTCAGCTATTCCTCAGTAGGAAAGAAGAGCGAAAAGACAGAGAGAGAACGTGGTCCGAATAGGCTCAGATAAAGAATTGAATATGTAGGAGAGAATTTATATGAAAGGCAGGAATGAAAAATGCACAGTGACATGACGGGATATGAGCAGCAGAAATGGAGTGAAAGACAGAAGGAGGGGTGGGGGGGGTGGGGTGGGGGTTGGGGGGAGAGTGAGCGAGACTGACAGACGGACAAAAAAGCCAAGCATCACTCTTTGCTGGTCCATTTGGCGTTCCTCTCGCGGCCCTGTCCACGTCTTGTCCAGCTACTCAACTGTGCAGCTCATCCCATCAAAAACCTCTCACACTGGCTTTCACATGAGGCTCTTACACTCTTTCCTCTTCCCTGTCCTCCCTGTCTAGATCACTTATAACACCCACCTCTCCCGCTGTACCCCCATGCTCCCCTGCCCAGTGTGTGACTGCCTCCACCCCCCAATCACACCCCCAAAACAACAAGAATGCACAGATTGCTCTCTGTGCATTTAGACTCATTTCTTTAGACGGGTGCATTAGGGTTCCTGGTCTTAAGGGAAAAACGGCTGGGGGAAAGATCAAGGTTTTGGAAGCCTTTTATTGCAAATATATAAATAAAATCAAGAATAAAATATAGGCAGGGCTTTTTTCTAATCCTGTTGACATTATTGAGTAATAATCATAAACACATAGTACCAGGGCCCACACATAGAGTCCCTGCCCTGCTATAACCCCACCTAACATGGAATGTGGAAGAGCGAGAGCTCTACGTTATTAAAAGCATGGGGTGACTTTAATTAGACAATGCTAATGAGCAACTAATTAAAGGCTTTCCGATCAAAACAAGCCACTAATTACCTGGAGCAGAGATGGATAATGAGCACGCTACAATCACTAGCAGACAGACAGATACACCGAGACCTGGACAGATCAATTCCCATAGTATTAATGACCACTCTGCTTTCTCCCGTTTTCCCTTTGTTAAGGCCTGCTTTCTTTCAACATGGCAGAATGTGGAAGGAGAACAGAGAGAGCGCGAGAGCCGTGATTAAGACAGAGAGAGGGGAATTACTAAGGAAAACCTATCCACTCTCTCAAGGTCCAACTGGTCTTGTTAGTGCGTATAGAATAGCAGTCCACAGTCAGGCAGTGGTTTTAACCTTCTCCACGCTTTGACAGGTAAGCAACTATGAGCGGACTCCCTCTGCACTAAAGAAAACACTAACATGGTTGAATAAAGGTCACTACCATCGGGACGGGACATCTAAGGTCCGCTATCTCTATATATGTGGTGTCAAACCATGGAGACCTTTGAATGTATAGGTTTTCCATCCAACCAAGCACTTTCAGGCCTGTGATTTAATCTGGTGGCTATTGGTGCACTGATTTTTTTAAATACCCTGGTTGGAAGTGTGCGTTGCGTGGGCTTTGTAACCACCCATTCTCTGTCATTCAGTGCACTATTCAGTTTTTAATACGAGCTGTTCTTACCTAACCTGACATGCCAGATTAATTGTTGTCACAACAAATCTGGGGAGCCGTACATTGAAACCGGGCAGGTACATTCAAAGCATCCTGGTCGTTTTCGCTGTCGGCACACCTAAACCACGCCCATATAGCTATAATCACGACGCTGAAACACATTTAGCAAAACATCTGTATACCGTCTTACTTGACGTTTATATTGTTTGTTCCCTGGTGTGATTTCAGACACAGACCTGGTGGAACCTAATGGTACCCAACCTGAAATCAAAGAGAGAGATGAAGCAGGTAGGGAGGATTTAAACCACATTGAATTGTGCAAATGTGAAAAAGGCAGTGGCCTTGGGGGCCTCAAATCATAAAGATGTGAAATACAGAAACAGCTACAAGAGAAGCTCAAGATGGGAAGACAAAGTGGCAACAGCACAATCTGAACATGGCCAGACACAAGGTAGAGATGAACGACTAGATAGACTAGAGGCAAGAAGTGGAATATTCAGTGATAGATCCACTGACAGAAGGGAGATAAAAAGATGGATAGATTGTGATGCCCTTTCTGCTCCTTCCTTCCTTTTGATCTGCTCCCTCAGAACTAAAGAGATTATCAATTTCTCTGAAACGCCTCAGTCAACAGGGAACAAAGTATATAATGTGTTTCCTCTTTTCTTCTTTTTGCTCTCCGGCAGCTATACAGAAAGTCTTTTCACTTAAATTACTATAAATCACTACACGGCTAATCTGAGGAGACAGGGCTGGATTATCTGTTGCTTTGCTAGAGGTGCTACTGCAATGCCATGTGAAGAGGTACACCATGGTTACTAAGCCACTGAAATAATGAAAAATGGGAGAAATATCTGTTATGGGAGAACATTCCCATAACATGAAATGAAACGTTAGAATTTCAAATTAACCTGAAAGAAGCATCACTCTTGTTTCGCATAATAATTCAATATCTAGTTATAATTCAATATCTAGTCACCCAGAATATACAGTATCATTGACATTTTGCTAAATTTGCCATTTAATTTTATGGAGCCCACTTACAGACTTATTGTTAGAGAATGTAAACAGCCACACTGCCTTATATTGTAGTATATAGAATACATTTACCGACTATAAACATAATGGAGAGCATTGGGAACTACAATAGAGTGAATGCATGCTACCTTTTACAGCATCAAGGGCATTTCATTTGAATAGTAATAAGAAAATGTAAGTACATTCATGTATTCAGAATTTTCTTTCTCATATATTCTTTCTCTTGTTGGATCAAGACTTCCAGAGAGCCTCAGTAATGGCTGAAATACTGTGGTATCTCTAGCTCGGTGGTAAAACTCAAAAGATGATATCGTATTGTGAGGCATAGCATGCGCCTGAATGCTTTGAAAGTTTTGAAAAAATATGTATGGTAGTCAACGGCAATAATAACATTATTTTTAGATCCTGTTTGCTTTGTGACACGAAGTACACATATGAAGTTTGACTATTTAAAATAAAATGTTTAGAATCAAGAAAGTCTCAGATTGTCATGAATTTGTTGAAGTATAAGAATGTGAAAATATGTAATTAGTAAGACTACAAACCCCATGTCGCGTAAGTGTCATGGCATTTTCGCGCCACAATCCACAAGCTGAACAAAGCATTGTTTTGGTGATGTGTTGTGGGAGACGAGAGCTGCAGTTCACTGAGCAGTTCCCATCCAACATACAAAACTCAAAACTACTTTATAGTTTCACAACAAACTACAACGTTCTTGACTTCAACAATTATCTTTTAAATGTGTACATTGTGTACTTTGTGTCACAATTCAATCGGGATCAAAACATAATTGTATTCTCGCCATTGACTACCATATATATTTTTTCCAAACTAAGATCCCATAATGTGGAAGTAACTTAGGCTCTCTATAGAGCTGGGCCAGGGGATGATGTGGATTTTGGAGGTTGAGAGTTGAGATTACATTCAGATGATGTACATTAGGTGGAATGACAGTGGTAATCAAAGCTCTTGGCCGGTCTTGAGAGTGATGCCCTTTACCATGCAGGCATCCTCATGGAGGACGGATTGGGGTCAATCATCACTGTACAATCACAGTAAACATTGGCATACTGTACAGAACGAAAGCTTTTGTTCAAAATGTCACTCCTAAACTGCACTCAATGTCAGCCTTATGGGGAAACGAGGGCCATTCACATGCTAGGAAAAAAATACACTAATATACAGTACAACAATTTTCCACCATGTCTTTTCCTTAATCCATCCATTGTTAGACTGCACTGGAGAGCATAACGAGAGTTTAAAATAGTATGCAACAATAAGCTACGGCAAGCTGTTTTGTGGAGCAACTGAAAGATACAGATACAGCAGCAGCTCATTTTATCTATGCCATTTTAAATGAGGAGAATGAACTAGTCTTAACAGTTTATGATACAGTAAATATGGTGGAAACACATTATTTGTTTTAGTCTGGATAAATGGAGTGCCATGCAAGCAGTTTCTACACCATGTCAACCATGTATTTATCATACAATATAGTAGTGTTTTTAGAAGGGGTTTTTTTGTGTATTATTTTAGCTTGGGTTTTCTAGACCCCAGAAGCTCTGGCTAATGTAGGATCCAGCTAGCACATCAAGCTACACAAGCTCCTGTTTCTTCCTGCTGCTTCCTCTTCCTTCTCTCCTGTGAGGATGAAGGATGGCAGATAAGGCTGCCTCCTCTGGGACGCAGCCTTCCTCTAAGACCCTCCGTGACCTGACAGTTGTTCAACAACAACATACGAAAAATGCAGAAATTGCCTAACCATTTTAACAGGAGGGAAGTGGCGAGCCCAGTTTTAGCTATTATTTCAAAGGGGGTCGAACGCTTGATCTGTTGTAGGTGTACGCACATCAGAGTGCATGCAGCACAGCTAAAATAGAAAACTATTACGCACAATAACGTATTTTCAGTTGAGGTTAACCCAGAGATGGAGCATAGAGGCCACTTCACCACCTATCTGAGGACATCCATCACCTACTGCACAGCACAGCCAAGCATACCTATGAGGATACTGTATCATGGCGATTTGCACTCTTTCCCTGTTACACAACAGATAACACTGTTGTAGCAGACACAGCTGGGCTCCAAGACCACCATAAATTATAATAAAGACGATCAGTGAGCCCCAGGATGCCGCGATCTCACAAATTGCAGTTATAAAGTACAAAAGTAATCTAATGTGTATTTATTATGTACAACATGGAAGAAGAATACATATTTATTAGTGTAGGAGAGATATATTTCAGTGGGAATTGCAGAGGATGTACGGCCAGTTATCTACAGCACCTCTGTTTTAATCACAGACCTGCACCGGTTAACACTATCACTAATGCAGACACCACTTAACCACTAAACCTGCCTTTATGTAATGGATACAAATACTCTGTACCCATCCATCCAAGGAGGGGACTTAAAGGGAACTTTTAATTTACATAATGTAGTTGCATTTCCACCAGAGGCACGCTGGTCCACATTCTCTGGTGAAGCCCATTACGGCGCTCGACTAAGTGCCCAAGTTTCTCGGTCAAGGCCAAATCAGAGGAGCGCGGCATAGTAAGGTGTAGCCAATACTTTTTTGCTAATTCTGAGAAATGTGGTTTAACAGCGGCACAGTCGTGAAAGGGCTGGATTAGCATAAATAAATCATCAGTAGGAGTAGCGGGGGCTATATTCAATTACGACCAATCAAATCAGCTTCTTTCATTCCATTTAAAGTAGCACACACTCTGTTCAGGCGAACTGCAAGTTTCGTAATGAACAGTGAAAGTCTAGACCCGCTTGACAGGAAAG
This sequence comes from Typhlichthys eigenmanni, assembly GCA_027564635.1. Classification (NCBI taxonomy): domain Eukaryota; kingdom Metazoa; phylum Chordata; class Actinopteri; order Percopsiformes; family Amblyopsidae; genus Typhlichthys; species Typhlichthys eigenmanni. The sequence continues at coordinate 14,875 of JAODUK010038788.1, read as the reverse complement.
TTTCTCGCAAGAGGAAACATGTCCTTGTCCAGGAGGTGCAGATTCACCAAATGTGCAAAAGGTATGTGGCACATGAACCATCAAGGTTAAGGACAGTAGTAGTCAGTAGTTAAGTTATTCACAAGACAAGCCACCTGTACATTTTAGATAAGTCTGTGCTTAGTGTGCCTTCACATAAACTCAGCCTGCGTCAGCGCTAAGATGTGGTCTGACCAGGTGGAGACATAAGCTCAAAATGTGGTTTTATTTAACGCCAAACTAGCACTGCCCACCTGACTTTTACTGACACACCCTATACTGCGTCCCCACACTCGTTTCGGCACAAGCGAGGTCATGGTAAACTGGGAAATTAGAGAACGAGCCCAAGCAAGAGGACATTGTCACTACCTCTGCGTTAGCACTACGGGAAACCAGAGCCCCGAGTATTTACGAGGAGAAGGCTCCTGCTTCTGCCTGGGAGAGAGAGAGTGCCCCGCGGTATTGATGTTTTGCCCCGTATCTAGGACGCATCACGCCACAACATGCCTGACTGCATCGCAGAGGAAGTGATATGATTGGACCAGATGGTTTTAAATTCGTGAGCAGCCACTCGGCTGCCACATGGGCCAGATAAAAGAAGAAGAAGAAGAAGAAGAAGAAGAAGAAGAAGAAGAAGAAGAAGAAGAAGAAGAAGAAGAAGAAGAAGAAAAGGACAGAAAATAAAAAACGACAAAGATTTGCAACGACAAAATTCTGCTGTGTAGCCTGCATTTAAAATTAGAATGCTATCAGACGCCTTTATCCCAAATGACAGCGAGTACAATACGAAGGAGCCATGTAAGTCTTAGACATCTTGTTCAAGGATGCTTACAGGTATCTTATGATGATATAAATTAATCTGTAAGAAGACATAACTTATTTTATGTCAGGCATGTAACGAAGCACTTCTTAATGCCCGGTCCATTAGCCCACGTCAGCAAGACCGACAAGACTATCCGTGTTTACGCTATACTCCCGTCTGCAGTAACTACAATCCTTTACGAAGCAATCGCAAACTCTGTCTCATTATAGATTGATGAAAATGTATTACACTGACTGACAAAGACTGCCTGTGAGTCAGTTTGAGTCATCAAGCCCCAAATACAAGATTAAAGGTTGGCTGATGGGCTGAAGAGACCGGACAGACGAGCTGTCCTGACTGCTCCACAGTGACTAACACTACAGTACTGATTGTGACACCTGGGAAAAGTGCAGCGCAGCCCCAGTACGAGCTGCCTCTTATCCAATCAGGAAGCAATCCCTCTCATGGTGCATCTGTAACAGAGTGCATACGCTATTATCCCGGCAGCCTCCTAAATGTCAGGCCTGATTTGTAAATGATATGCTATTCCTAATTACGCTGATATTTCCTGCAGCAAAACAAACCACACTACGCCCGCTATCCTCCTTTGCCCTTCTTTCTCTTTATCTCCCTCTCTCACCCTCTCTCTCCCTCTCTCTGGATTATTTTTGCTAATTTAATTTGACTTTTTTTTCTCCTTCCGTGGGAGGATCACATTTTCATTAGCACGATAAACACTCAAAGCTTACGGCTGAGAGCGCTCTCAAATCATAGGTAACATCTAAAGGTTAAAGAACCTCAACAGTAACAGTAAAACAGTGATGTTTAACCGTTTATAAATAAACTTAAAGCATGTAACCTACAGCCAATCACAGGGCAGTATGATTCAACATACGGGTTAATGATGAACTGTTCTCTGTCCACTATAATGTTCAATTTTGTGGTACAGTAACAACGCATACTGAGGACATCTAACAGTGATGCATGAGGGTAAACCACAGGGGTAACCGACAGCCTTTGAGCTATGTCAAATGAGTCTCCAGCACGCAGCTATGGCCCGAGGGTCAGAGAACAGGTCAAGCTAAAGCATCTCAGGGGAAGATGAAAGATTGTTCCAACATCTCACCCTGCTGGGGATTACCATCATCATTACCACTGTTTTTCACATCATAGCCTTGGGACAGAATAAATGAGCCTTTGGACAGAACAGATGACTGGTCTGAAGAAACCCTCCGCTCCATGAGTCCCTGGCCTCCATTAGGACAAGCAACAAGAGTCTCTTCTTCAGTGGCCACCCCCCGAGAGCCTGGACTGGATTCTTCTATGACCAGACAGACACCCACTCCCATCCACACAGCATGAATGAATGATCTTTGTTGTTACAGTTACAGTGACATCATAACATCTAAGCCCGGACAATGAACCATAAAGGCCAATGTATGCTTCTGCGTTGAATCTACGCCATAGTCTGACGCACATCTCCCCATATTAATTACACATTGAGGCAACACAGACTGCAACAACTAAGCACATAGTATGCCAGCGTGCTTTGGCATTAGCCAGCTTTATACTATAATACTGTACTAAGGTTAGGGTTAGTGTTTTCCAGCCCAGAACCTAACTATGGACAGATTAGGGCATTTCCGGGTTGACCTGGGGAGTAAAAATACAATCAGCAAACATGTTATAAATATTATTTATGAATACTTTTTCTTTTGGCTCAAACTGTATCCGTAGACATCGCTGGAAGGACATATTTAGATACTAGATACTTAGTTCAAAATGTGTAGTGTGAGGCACACATACCTCCGTGCAGCAGACACACCAGAGCACACATATAAATCCTTGCGACGCCGTATAGGCCACTGGCATAGTGTATATATTCAATGCACAGCCATAAATCAACCTTAAGTCAGTATGTTCAAAAGGCACAGGGGTCTGCAAGCAAGGGCACATTACAGACTCCAGACAGGCTAATCAGCACTGATGCTAGAGCACTGACAAAAGAGTCTGTTAGCGCAGGGTTCCCATTAGCCTTTGAGACTAAATGTCAGTGTCTTCACTGGTCTAGTTCAGCAGGCTATTCTCTTCTCCCCCTTGAGACCTACATATTAAAAAGAAAACACACAAATAGAAAACGAATCAAATGCCAGCTAATCCTATTAAAAATAATATGAAAAAGAAAAAACTTTTCTCTCATCAAAGCCTTGCTGCAGGTAAGCACATCGTGAGACGACAAGGCTTGTGTGCGGTGAAAAGACCAAAGGAACGCATTAAGATGTTCTTAATGTGTGTTTTAATCTGTGGAGGTTTCTGGAAGACACTTTCTTTCTATTTCTCAGAAAGACAACAGGCATGTGATAATACTACAGCCATGTCTCACAACAAATCACATCAGAAATACAAAAAGAGTAATAAAAAGAAACAAGCTGGGGTAAAAAACGCAAGCCATTTCCAGACAAAAATGCATTTTAAAGTAAGGCAAGACAAGGCACTATAATTATATGGCACATTTCATACACAAGGCACACTCAATGTGTTCCACGTAAAACATATATTGTGTTATAGTGGGTGCATATTGTGAGTCACATCACGACAGTGTCAGTATATAATATAATGAGTGTGCGTCCATGCGCACGTGTATAATTCTCCATCTGTAAGCTGTGTCTATGGTGCTGGCTCCAGCCTGGGACCCTGCCTTCAGAGTGGCTCTTGATGCCCGAGTGTTCCGTGTGACATTTCCTGGTAAAGGCCACTGTAAACAAAAGCCTCCCCACAAGGAGGAATAGCACCAATCCTCCACCTCTCACAGCAAAAACCAAACCCTCATCTCCATCTCCACTCCTCCAGTTGTCCTTTACCAGTGCAGTCATATTGCTCCTTCCTTTGTCCTCTCTATAGGATGGGATGTGCGTAAAGAAGGCAATTTCTCCTCAAAATCCCCTATTGACCTTTCTATAGGAGCCAAATGCTCAACTGCTAGTGAATGGTTTTATAAAACGTTATAAAACACTCAAGTTTAACCATGGGCTTTTAAAACAGGGGGAAAATACAATGTCGCTTAGCAAACAAACGTCTGAGAGCTGCTACTGTGGGTTTATTAGGAACTATAACAATGTAAACAAACAGACACTAAATGGGACAGTTTATGTGCCAACAGACAACCGCAGACCAATTAAGACCATATACTCTGAGCATGGCAACAGAAACATACTGGTGCCAAAAGGCCTGTGTGGCACGTGACCAGCATACAAGGCAGACTTGCTCGCTCCTGTCTAATTGCATGCGTGCCGTTTTAACCGGCATACTCATACTGCTGCAGCGAATTTGCAGTAACAATAGGATCGCATTAATGACCTCTGCATTGTACTCTACCGTATGTGCCTTTCCATAGTGTGCTCCCTCACTTCTCTCCCCTTATCTCTCCCTCTCTCCCCCCTGCCTCTCTCATCGCTGCTAGAAAACTCCATTGGTTTGAATTTAATCAAGATCACTTCCTTCAATTGCCCATTCAATAACATGGACAGACCCTTTATCTCTCTCTTCCTCCCCCTCTCTGTCTGCTCCTCTCCCCCACCCTCCCCCCTCTCTCTCTCTCTCTCTGAGTCAATCTATCCCTATTTCATTCCGTGTTATCACATCCCATCCCACACAGCAATTAGCTAAGCCAGGCCTCCGCTGGCTAAATAAGATCCAGTGCCTCCCTCCGCTATTGGTTCACCCATCCATCAACTATACATGTACATTCCACACAACTGACCTCCTTTTATTACCCCCCCCCCCCACTCTCTCCCAATGAGGTGGCCTGGGTTTGAGGTTATCCTCCTCAGCGTTGACTATATTCCGCCCTGCAGTGCACTGTGAAGGTTAAACATCACCGGAGGGAGTCCGGCCTGGTTTGAGAAAAACTGGAAGGGTTCCCTAAGCTGCCATTGTGGTCACAGTGGCTTCGTCTTAAAGCACGGGTCATAATAATATTTCCCCCCGGCCAAAGCAACAGTATTTAATGTATTAACAAACCAATGGGTTTGACAGTAAAAACACAGGCACACAAAGTCGATTTAACCTTCAGCACTTTCTCTTTGTCTGGTAGGAATTTATTCCTTTGGACTCCTTAGTCCAAACAGTAAAGAATATTTGGACATTCGGGAGAATTTTGGCGAATTTCCCTCCGTAAGGCCTCTAGCTCAGACAGTGATTAGGTCCTGCCATTAGTAACTTTAGGGATTTTATTTAAACACAGAAATAGATACAGTACATGGAGGATAAACAACACTCTGAAGCGCAATCACCCTTAGCGGACTTCAACAGAGTGTGATAAAACACACACACACATACACACAGACATAGACACTATCGGCACGTCGCGCTCTGCAAGAGAAGTGAGAAGGAGAGAGTGAGAGAGAGCGAGAGAGAGAGAGAGAAACAGAAAGACACCACAAATACGCAGAAAATACCTCCAAGACTCTGAACACAGACAAAGAGTGCACAAGGGTGGATTTATCAGCGGTGGCGTCGTCGCCCGGGAATTCACACAACAGTTGACTTCCATGTAGGGAGAGACAATGAGTTCAGCTTCATTGACTTCTACAGACGCATTGAAGCACAGTAATTACCCCGACTCAGACAGAGGAGGCGCTACACACCGATATACTGCACGCGCACAGGCACGCACGCACGCACACACACACACACACACACACACACACACACACGGAGAAACTTGCAATCTTAACTCGATCCTTAACTAATACAGAGGCACAAAGGGAGAGCGAGAGCGGAGAATAGAAGGGAGGAGATAGAACAAGAGATAGTCTGCCCTTCAGCACAATAGCACAATAAGGAGGTAGCAATTGCACGTTAACAGGAGCGGCTGAACAATCTTGCGTGTGCAGGGAGGCGCGTCTGAAACAGGGCTAGAGAGCTAGCCAGAACTATGAGAGAGAGAGAGAGAAACATGAGCATCCACAAACAATCTAATCTGTCCTTGAGTGCCCTCCTATGCTGCAGCATTGTTCTGTCTCAGGACAGATAAGTCGAGAGGTATACTGCCCTGAGCGAGCACGGAGAAGAAGGGGGAAGAAAATATCTAAATGATAAGAGACTCCCACTTGGCACGGTGGAGCGTGTGTGAGACCCCGGGTCAGGGAGCAGTGGGCAGGGCGGGCTAAGGGGGGCTAAGGGGAAGGCAGGAGGGTGTAAAACAGTGACGGCTGACGGTGCATTGATCCTAGTTAGGGGTTACACTGGTTACAGCGGTGCTGGGTCAGTAGGTATCCAGAAAAACACAATTTCTTTTGAAGGCACCAGGCTTGCTACGCACTCCCTGTGGCCTATACGCACATGTAGTTTTCTCTTTAACGCACATTTGAATTTCACAGGCCAAGTTCTCTCTCCGAGTAAAGGTAGTAACGCTATAGGTAGAATGAAATGAAACCCTACTCCATTGGGTCCGAGATAAGCAAATCCCTCATCCCCTGGTGAGGACATGAGAATACTTGATGTAAAAATGTGCACACATCTCATTAGATTGGCACAGCATACAATCTCTTTGTCTTTCAGATTAGGTGTATCAAAACGTGGTTCATTCATGAAACAATATCCTATGTGGCAGATTTACCTTCCTTATTGGAACCTTCCTTTCAGGGCAGGCTGGCCCAACATAATTACCTAAATTAAAGGTAAATATTTATCAAAGGTTTCTAAAGCTGCCAGAGATAGAGTGGTCCATCTGCTGCCTACCCCTATCATTAAGCCCTGCATACAGCCACATAACGTCAGTGTACACTTTCAATTCAAGTTAGCTTTATTAGCATGACAGTTATTACAACAGTATTGCCAACTATACACTGTACACTATACAGCAGATAAGGTGGGCGTACTTTGTGGCATTACTAGCACTGAACTAATCGTGTTGGTAAACAAATGATTGGCGTATAATGGTGCAATCTTCTACACTGTCAACGGATGGATGAAATGTACCTAGACATTGTAGTGTGCAATAATGTTGCTTTAGTTTAGTAATATTAAGGGATAAGGGAGTATGTGATTAGATATTATCCTTGTTATTGCCTTTACTAACAAGTAAAACAGGACAAAGCATTGTGTAAACAAACAAATGCAATAAGTTGCTTTATAAATTAGTTACTGTTTCAGAAATAAATGATAATAAAAGAGCACAATGCTTTTGTTAACACTGTGCCATATCAGGCCATTTTAAAGGCAAAGAATTACATTTATATTGTCTACTGAATTCATGAATCTACTTGGGCTGTGTAGCAAAGGAAGTTTCTACTTATCTTGGCAGAGATTAGTGCTTTGGCTGTGTGGTAAAGACAGTCCAATTTGTCAAAAGAGAACATGGAGCTAATCACATCATGCTAGCGATTCTAATATCAGCCCACAAGCAGGACGCCTCATTCATTAGTCTGCATCTGCAGGACAAATCATTCCTATGCTGACATATGCAAACAAGAAACACACACAATCATGTCTACGCAACTGTGTAGTGGACTGTATTGACAGGAGATTAATGCGAGATTTGATGTGTTCCACAGTAACTCACACCAAGAATAAAAATGTTCAGATTAAGTACTATGTGTTTAGTACATGATAGTATTTAGTCAATTAATTTACAGTCGAGAGCACAATCGCAGCTCCATCGCAAAACTGTAACTAAAGAACACAGGATGTTACAGCTCTTTCTCAATGCAAAGCAGGCGTCTATGAAAAATATGCCACCCAGTTCCAAGAGAGGAGTGCTCTGCCCTTCAATGCGGTATCATTTATCTCTATTTGTCCTGTCCAGCGGGTGTCCGACTCAGCGTTTCTCTGCACCCTCCTCAGAGCAGACACGGCCTCACATAAAGCAAGCTCAATGTGCTCCATAGTCAAGATAACAGTCTAGGCAAAGGTCCAGCACTGTCCTGGCTAATGGTCTACTGGACCAGATTGCTGCCAGCTGTTTGGTTTCCACCAAGCAGCTACCTAAATGGCTCGCTGTACGATGGGCTCATTATACAGCACTATTTATTATCAACAGTGCGCAGCTAGCTAACGCTATGCTTTGCAGCATGAAGCTTTAGTTAATAGAGCTGCAGAATGTCTTCTCACTCTATAATGTAAATATTTCCTCTTACTGACCTACAGTACAATAGCTACCATTGGGCATAAAGCTTGTGCTTGTCGAATTTGTGTGTGTGTGTGTGTGTGTGTGTGTGCGCACAGTACTATAGTGAATACTATCTGAAGCTATACAAAGCTTATGCAGCTCAATTAATTCCACCTCATACATGTTCTTTCTGGCTAAAGATGCATTATATCCCTGCCTCTGTACTGCAAATCCTTTTCATCATAGACAAATCATGTAACAAGTTAAGGCCAATGCGTTAGTTCTTGGGCATTTCCTGTTTCATGTTTTTCATCTGTCCATCTGGAACATACACGCACTTAAACATACAGTAATGCTTATGTGTACACGTACACATACGCATACATATGCGTTGAACACAACAGCGTCTGTCAAAATGCTACTGCAGAAGTTCTGCTTTGCTAAAATATGAATATTGTGTGTATAAATTAAACAAAACGAAGGAGAATAAATGTAACGCCTCAGCGGTCAATCAACTCTGGCAGATTGAAAGCGGCTACCTCAAATGAGACCACACAACGGTGGAAAACCTGACCAGCAAGCCAACGAGCTTCCGGGGGCCTTGTTGTCTCCGCTAGCGGTAAAATGAGAGGGAAGGAACTACTGTATGGACATGGAGAGACACGCGAGAAAAGATAAGATGCACTCCCTCCTTAGTAGTCTGTCCCAGCTGGAGGGAAGCCGTCTCTCTGTTCTCTCCTGAGCTTTGAAGCATTAATGCCTCTGATCTGTCATCTATCTCACGCCTGCCATGCTGTCCACAGTGGGTCTGCTTCTAAGCAGAGCGGTGCATGTGGCAGAAACGTGCATGCAGCGCACAGCTGGTAAAGATGGGCCAATGTGTCTTTAGGTACACTCAGAGCAACGCTGATGATGGTCATGTTCAACTGGATTCTGTATCACTAATGCGCAATTCTTCTTGGTAGAAATTGACAGACAGAGCACATGGATAAAATGTGTAAAGATTACAGATAGCAACCGGCTATTCTTCCATTTTTTTATGGAAATTAAACTAAAAAGCTGTGATATCAGCTTTAGTTAACTATCTAACCGTAAGAGATAAATGTGACCATGGCGGCAAAAATATCCCCGCTTTATCTGCCCTCCAAATCAGCCTTCCAAATCAGCAGAATTACAGAATAAGGTACGGCCCTATTTTACCAATTCGTATATAATTATGAATTGTAACACTTTTGCAATTGTGTACAAGGGAATGAAAAATCAACTCAAGTCAAAGCAGTGGCAATGCCACAGGTGTTGATGCAGCAGGTACAGTAATGCAGTAACTAATACATAGGTATGTACTATACTAGAGCTTGCAACACCAGTAATATACCCTTCAGCCTTCCTCTGAACAGCAATCGTGCTTGGTAATGTTTTTCTATATAGTATCCTAAAATAATTACAAACAGTCATGAACGATATTATTTTTTCTGCGTACCATTCAAGTTTGCTGTTGACATTTGTTGACAAAACCAACCTAATAAAACATAAAATGATAATATGACACAATGCAACACACGTAGGTCAAGCTAACCCACTTACCATAAAATATCCTCCACGTCTTATTCAACAACACACAGAAAAGCTAGTCCCTATTGTACCCCACTGCCAGAGTCACGCCCCCTTTGTGTATTTGTGTACTCTGCAACCCAGTGACCACAACAATGGCAGGCGCTGAGGCTGAAGAGGTCACCAGTGCTGTCAGCACGTCCAGTGGTATCAGGATATTGTATTATACATGACAAGATGTAGCTGCCACAGTGCTGGCTCAGCAGGGGTCTGGAAAGCCACACCATATCACATTATCTCTGCGATTTGCCACCACTATGCATTCTCCTTCCCACTATATGGAATGTATGCACAGCATGTATATAAAAGCCAGGGGGGTATGGAGACATCTCACAGTTGCATGGCACTTTTGCTGCCACGCCAAATCAATTCTTAATAAACCGTTTGAAGGCTTCCTCCGCTTTACCTTTGAATACCCCTCCGCAAAGCTGCAGGGCAAATCAGCCTGCCAAGAGGAAGAGGAGGGAATAAGCACAGAGGCGAGAGGGGAGCTGGTGATGTGTGCGCGCGCGTGTGTGTGTGTGTGTGTGTGCCTGTGTGTGCGCGTGCGTGCACGTGTATGCGTGTGTGTGTGTGTGTGTGGCTATGGTGAAAAAAATTTAGAAAAAACCACGACCCAACACCATCCTACACACACACCCGTGTGCGTGTGTGTGCATGTGTGTGTGTGTGTGTGCGTGCGTGCGTGTGTGCGCACGTGTGTGTGTGTGTCTGTGTGTGTGTGCGTGCGTGTTGCTATGGTGAAAAAAAGTAATAAAAAAAAACACGACCCAACACCACCCTACAATTAAATTAACAAATCACTGTTCTTAATTGATCGGGGAGTTACAAGCGAGCTGTGGGTTTGAGACGTGACTGACATGGCTAGCATGTTCCCTCCATATGCCTCTGTCGGCGCTACCATGGTGGAGAGGCAGATGCGAACTTAATAAAAAACCTCCCTGCGCGGAGCCACCCTTGAGCAGAACAGGGAAGCTAGGCGCTTCACACCTCTTCCTCCCAGCCGTCCCACAGCAGCTACTCTATATCTTCCCCTTGACAACACACGCACCACACACACACTCTCCCTTGGTTCTCAGACCTTTGTTTGCTAATGAGGTGTGGGATTGACAGATGGATTACACCGTCGCTTTGTAATCCCTTCATTTATGCGTTTAGGATAATCACCCACCAGACCCCAGACATGTGTGTGGGCGTGTACTACTGTGTGTGCCCGCAACCCCAATGTGTAGCTTTAACCTTTAACCAAGCAATCTTTTATTAATCTATACTGAACCACACACACACACTACAGCTAGCAGCCTGTCAAGGCAACATGCAGAAGCCCTGAAACAAAGCAAATATACAGTCACTCATAAAACAAAAAGTGAGCCCGATCGCTCTCCATTCATATAAACACTGGTTTAGGGCAGATAACGGCAGCCTGTCCATCTGTCTGTCTGTCTGTCTACCTGCTCAGCCCTCCTCCATCTCGTGCAAATAAAAAATAAAAACAGAGCAAATAGGCTACAATTTCTTATAAAATTGGCAGGTCCCTCACTCAGTCCTCTTTCTTAGCTCTCTCACCCCCCTTCCCCCACCGCCATCATTCCCTTCACTCCCCTCTGTAGCTCGATCGCCCAGCAGCCAGAGGATTCACTCTGGTTTTTGATCATTCACACACTGAGAGCGAGACAACTTATCTGCTTCTTTCTACTCTCCCGGGCCCAGAGGAGGAAAGAGGGGCCCTTTTATTACCCTCGCTCTTTGCCTTCTCTCTCTGATGTGCTGACGAGAGAGAAAAACACAATAGACGGAGAGGGAGTGCAGGAAAAAAGGGAATCTGACCAGGGTGCATTTAAAAGCTTGTCCGTCTCACGGTTTGAAAAAAGGCTTGGTTCACCAGCCCAGATTTACACACAGGAGTTTGACCTGCACTATTGCAAGACCTTCCTATCCTCGCGCTGACGGAGAAATATGGCAGTGTCAAGCAGCCTTCAGCACAGAGCCGCTATTGGCTAGCACATCAGACATGGTGTCACGGAAAATATGCGATTACAGCGGATCACGGTGACGTACCCGTATGTGATGTAATACATTGAAAGTTTGGCAGGCCTTATCCAACAGCCTATATTTTACTTTAATAGTATGTTAGGGCTATTTTGTACACACTTTTTTTTGTAGACTCGATGTTGTTGTTGGAGTAGATTGTGAGATTCAAATAGAATATAACATTTGGCAATAGCCAACTTATTATGCAATGAAACACACACCATATAAAAAGGAAAATTGCCATGGGTGCCCCAAAATAGTCAAAATATATCAACACTGCAGTAAACTTGAAATACTACGTATAAACACAACTATATAGCAAAGCTGTATAGTTGTGTAAATACTTACTCTATGAATCCAGCATAACCTAATGCATATTCATAGATGAGCAGTGTACAGACATTCGCTGAGCGACTGATTGCTAGTGAGGCATTAACATCAAGGTATTAACATCCATGACAACTGTTGCCATGCTACACACCTGTCTATTGCTTGTTTGTTTGCTTAATTCAAGTCTCGCTAAAAATATAATTTTCCCACAAAACATTTGCTTGCAACATTGCCAACTATACAACATTACCCGAAACAGCGAGAGAAATTGAGTCTTTTCCTCTTTATTTATCAGGCTGAGCACATTCACAACATGTTTTCTTATCACATAATTATTAACAGCAGGTGAAAAAGTATGCATTTAGTTATTTATTGCAAATAAATTCAAATGTCTTTCTGTTGTTTGATTTACCTGGTTTTACTGAGTCACATTGAACTCTTGAAACATAACATCAAAAAATAAATAAAAAATTATGATAAATAATCTTTAGAAGGCAATTCATCATAATTTGTCCTTTGCTGTCACAATTTCATAGTAAAGTCAAATGTATCATTGCTGAAATTACATCAGTCTTGTGACAAAATGGATAAAAACGTCTGTCCTTACCAAATGTTCAAATTCTAAGGCATTCCCATGGTACACACACACACAACACACGCTCACCAACTGCTAATTATTTATATCAATATGTAATGATTTCCTAGGGTTGAGGGATTGAGCTTTCAAAGTGGATCTATGCACCCATCAGAGACTAGAGACTAAACTCATTGCTCCTAGTACGCAATATGTGCACACCAAACCAAAAACAAAACAAACCAGCCATTTACTTGACAATGCACTCTGCTCTACGTTACTGAATAAACCCGAACCGCCTTGACGCGACTTCATCAGACGTACGCGGTTCACGGGTAAGCAGAGCGCAGCTCCACCCAAAGTGCCTTTGTTAGCCGCTTATTAGCTTTTAGCCTGTTGAACAGCACAGGCAGAGGCATCGAGGGACCCGTCGTTGTCTTTTGATTAATTAACATCGGTGGCACTTGACTGTTTGTCGACCTATTCTGTTCCTCTGCGGCATCCTCCTTCAGACGGCGTTCTGGCGCTCTGAGACGTAATGGGCAGAACATTCCGGGGAGTGCGGGACACAATCAGTGATTTGAAAAGGAGCTGTGTCTTACCAGGGCTCCCATACACTGTTTCATCCTCCCTTAAAGACCAGGGATCTCCCAGTAAAGGGAATAGCATATGAGGCCCTAATACGCTTGGATTTGTCCTCCGTACATTCTCAGAGAGATCACACGCACACGCCTGGCGAATGATTATAAAAGTGTGAGAAAGTGAGAGAAGTCTGTTTAATTAACAATAACGATCTATTCCCAGCAACACATCTCTCCCAGTCTGGAGAGATAACGTAGCAGGTCTGGGGTTAAAGGTGATGGATATTTTCCCCATATTGCAAATCTTATGGGAAACTATGGTTCTACATATTGTTACATTAAGCCATGTTTAATGATTGATGAAATTGTGGAGAAACACCACGTTCAAGAATAGCACACACACATCTCTCGCTATGCATTGAAAATTTCCCTTCAATAGTTCAATAATACTTCAAAAAATAGAAAGGGAAAGGTGCGAGGGGTATGGATCAAATCCTTCTGGTGGACGCCCAACCGACAAGACGGTGTCGTGCCCCCCCCCCACCTGAACATGAAAAAAAAATTCAATAAAAAAAGGAAAATAAATAAAAATGGATGGAACGGTAACGGCTGAATCATGGCTGTGTCGGCTGGCTTCACAGTGGTTTCATTTCTAACTGAAATCAATTAGGATGTAATTAACATGCTGCCATAGCCAAACAGAGACAGTAGGGGAAGGAGGTGGGGGGGTTGGGAGGGGTTAGAGGAAGGAGTGGGCAGGAGGAGAACAGCACAGCGCTTGGGTCCGAGCCAAGGCACTCTACACTGGGGAGGTGGGCGGCCCAGGAAGACTAATCTGGACCCTATTTGTTTTTGAGTGTCATAATAGCTTGTGTGTTTCACAGTGTGTCTGTGGGCGGGCAGGTGCTCATGCATGTTCGTGTAGCGCACGTTTACGTGACTGATGTGTTCACGTGTCACATGTGTTTGTTGTATGCGTGCTAGTATGTCTGCGTTTGTGTGTGTGTGTGTGTGCTGAGCTGTGTCTCTCTATTGTCAGCCCTGATGAGTATAAAGCAGTATATCTTTCTGGCCTCCTGCTGAGGAAAATGTCTCTCTCAACCTCTCCTCATCTCTGGTATCCTCTGAGAGCAGCCTACAGCTGACGGCTATAGGCTCTGCGGTAAAAGAGAAAGAGGGCTTATGGGAACTGGTCGTTCACCGGTGCAGGTGTAACCCATTGGACAGGCAGAGCTCGTATGCCCCTCCTCCTCTTCACAAACTAACCTCACCAGAGAGACCACAGCCTTTCGCTACGATGGCAACCATGCACTACTAATCTGACGCCAGTGATGACAACAGACCTAATAAGATAAACCCCAGTGTGTGTGTGAGACCTACACATGACACAGAGTCACAGCAGTAGTTGTATATACCAACTAGCCTACATACACAGTAATAACAAGAATGATGAGATCAGCTCGCTGCCCATTGAGGAGAGCCACTGGGGCAAGAGGCGAGAGACAGAGAGGGGCGGAGAGAGGGAACATCCCCTCGCCGCTCATGCAGCCATCTGTGCATAAAGAGCTGGAGTCCATGTAGGGCGTTTAAGCAGGCTTAATGTCTACACTACAGCAAGGCTATAACCCTGGTCCTGCAGGACACCATAAGGCAGGAGGTCTTTTAATGCACCTAGCGGATGACAAGGGCCCAGACGCATGCACACACACACACACACGCATGCACATGTACACACACACGGAGAGAGAGAGAGAGAGAGAGAGAGAGAGAGAGAGAGAGAGAGAGAGAGAGAGAGAGAGAGAGAGAGAGACAGAGAG
>JAODUK010038758.1:0-21179 GCA_027564635.1 Typhlichthys eigenmanni | reverse complement strand
CCCCCCCCCCCCCCCCCCCCCCCCCCCCCCCCCCCCCCCCCCCCCCCCCCCCCCCCCCCCCCCCCCCCCCCCCTCCCTGGATTCTGGCTGACATTTTGTAATGGTTTGGTTCAGTGTGTCCCTTGTGGGCCCCCCTAGGCTTGCCTTGATTCCTCGGCTGCCTCTCCCATCGGTGCCTTATTAAATTCTGGAGAGGAAACCGGTGACGGTGTGCCTCCAATGGCTGATGTCAAAAAGAGACATTATTGAGACATGAGCCAAAATGACAGCATTTTCTCCCCCCCTGCAAGGTGTGGGAATGGTATGCCCTGTTCTGCTTTCAATTGAGCTGATACAATAGGCGGTGCTCACAAATGGTCAGATAGGAGGGATATCTTTGAATCTGTACATTTGATATCTGGTTTGAATGTACAACAAGAATGAAAGGGCCATGGTGAATGGGTGATTATTGCATCCTGGCTGATAATGTGACTGGTGTGAAAAGTAAAAGTAAAATGAAAGACAGGTAGATGGAAACCAGTAAATAATGTCAAACAGAGGTGTATGAAAGATTCACAGCGCTGGAGGAAATGGAGGATATAATTCTTGTTATCAATCTCCACATAATGACGCACGCAACTCCAGCCAGCGGTTCTATTGCAGCCAGCTCAAAGACAAGCAGAGAATAAAACAAACTCAACAAAACTCAGTCCAGAATGAAGAGAGGATCTTGTCTTCTTCTGTGAGACCCACCCCAATAGGGGATAATTAGGGCAGCTTATGGTACTGAGAATACAAAGGCAGTATGTTGCATATAGTGCATGTGTCTGACTGTCTGTGTGTGCACAGATTAGCCCAGTCATGCCAACCATAGCAATGTATTGTTGCATAGTTCACTTGCCTTAGCTGTTTGCCTTGATGTGTGTGTGTGTGCATGTGTCTGTCTTGTGTCAAAGAGACGTGTCTCTGGCTGAGAGCATTAGCAGCACCCTGCTCTCTGTATCTCAATGAGGGCATTAGAGGACTATTCATTAGACAGGCTTTGATAGGTGACTGGCTCAGTGAATCCACTGCTGCCTCACATTCTGGCCAGAGACACTCTCTCTCTCTCTCTCTCTCTCTCTCTCTCTCTCTCTCTCTCTCTCTCAACCCCTTCATGACCATAAGAAGAATTCAAGACAATGTTTTTTTGGGGCATAGCCACATACAGTATCTAAAGAACTCCATTCCCTATATATACACTTGATATAGGTGCTCACTAGTGAACGACGGGGTTGGGAAGGGAGTCGGGTGTTTCATACAGATGAAGACATTGTTGCCTCACTTTCCCTGCCTGAATACAGAGTTAGCGGCGTGTCAAATTCAGCCGAGGTGATGTGTCAGTCCAGAAGCACTGAGAAATAGCCCGGCTGGCTGTCTGTCAGCGCTGGAGGTTTGTGATGGGTCTTGAGCTTTAAATGTAGCAGCCAGACCAGCGAGGCAACCTCCTGAATGAACCCAGACAGCCAGTGCTGGCCAGATTCCTATTGACCAATGAAAACGCTCCTGGCACGAATCACCTTGTTTAAAATATTATTACATAAGAGTGTGCACGGAGTTATATGTCAATCCATGTGTATAGTGTGTGTGTGTGAAAGGGGAACCTGTAAAGAAATCTTTCAAAGTGGAACTGAGATATCAATCCACTCCCAGTCTAATTGTGATGTCTCTCAGGACAGCACATATATGGGACCAGGGGATGAGTGGAGGAGAGGTGTACGATAGGAAGCTAGGGCCTCGCTGTGATCTCTGCCTCCTAATAAATCTATCAGCGAGAGCAGGCAGCAATATAGACAGGCAGACAGACAGGTTCCCACCTGCTATAGTTTGAAGTGCAGATATCTCACTTCTGCCTGTCTCTCCTGCCAACTGCCTCTTCCTATTCCATCTGTTCACATGGCTGTGTTGGATGTGTGCATTCTGATGTGTGTGTGTGTGTGTGTGTGTGTGTGTGTTGTTATTCTGATTAAATAAAGCTATAGGCTTGTTTTTAAGTATACAACCACACACTATAGTCACAAGGGTGAAACACAATGCACATGCAGTGTGTGTGTGCGTGTGTGCGTTAGTAGGAGTTGTGTTAAGTATTTATTTAGTGGAGTTGCTAGTCTATATTGTCTGTGTAAAACCAAGTCTTCCCATGTACAGTATGGTGAGCGATACTGCGTGTGTTTCTGAACTAGTGTGTGTATGTGTATGTGTGCATGCGCTTACATACACATACACATGCATGTTCTTTTTGTGTAGGCGTGTAATATGGCGCTTCAGGTTGACAGGCGGGATAACTCAATAAGGATAATGTTATCTTATTTCAGAGATCCAAGGCGACCTCAGGGAGTATATCATTTGAAGGGCTATTATTACTTTTCATTATGGTAATGTGACAGTGGGATTTATAACAAGGAGAACACACCTTGGTGGAGGTATGTGTGGGTGGAGGCATGTGTGAGTGTGTGTGTGTGTGTGTGTGTGTGTGTGTGTGTGTGTGTGAGGGAACTCATGCAAGTTAGCCTACATGCATTGTGAATATAGCTAATGCTACATATGTAACTGTGGTAAAAAGCTCATCAGGTATTAGGTGGGGTGTACCTTGCCCTTGACTTGTGCGTGTGAGTGTGTATTGTGATGCAATTCTATACATGGTTCATTAAAGGCAGAGTTAGTCATTCTCTAGAATGCATGCTAACTTCGAGTTACATTGTAAATAGTATTCCTCCACGGCTTCCGCGGTGCCACCCCACACAAAACGCATTGTGAAGCAAGGCGTACTATGGCTTTGTTGATGTGAGCGGTGTCCGCCACTTAATTTTTTCAACATGCACAGGGAACGGTAAGCTAACGATATGCGAGGAGATATTTGGTGAGTTAGACAAAAAAGTTCTTAGCTTACATATAGCTTGGAATAGCTGACTATACCTTTAACTGGTTGCTGAACTACTGTACGCCTGTGCTATTAAATCCATTGTCCTAGTGCCATAAGGAAGGTATGGACTGGTCAGAAACCACTAAGTCCCTGCCTTCTTCACTACCACTTCTTGTCTGGATGTTTCTCTCTGACTATTGGGTGGTCTGTCACATCACCAATCTGGAGCCATTGAGTGGAAATTCCATCCAGTTTGTTTTTCTCTAATAAAGAAATGCAGGATTTGTTTGCGGTTCTCCTAATGTTGAACTCCCGTTTCTATTTTCTCCCTCTCTCTTGCCCTCTTTCTTTTTGGTCTATTCTCCTCTCCATCTGCGGTCCAGGCATTGAGGTCGCCAAGGTTTATTTCCATATTTTCTTTCTCTTCATTTCTTCCTTACAGTAAACACCTGCACACGCTCGTAGTGGAATAAGCCCACTTGATGAATAGCATTGTTGAAAGAATGGTGACAGCTCTGAAGAGATCCCTTTTACATGCACAAATACACAGAAAAGAGGGTGTGTATGTTCTTGCACGCATGTGTGATCACAGTCAGTCATTGTGTCATCACTGAAAGTTAAACTAAAGTTTTTATAGGAGCTGTTGCTAAATATCTGGAAATTCATATATATGTATATAATGAAAGGACCAAAACAATCCACTTGGACAAAAAAAAAACGATCCAAAAAGTACTCATAGCTCAAATTATACATATAAATATTCTATACTTTTCATATTTTTACTCAAAGCTATTTTTCACTTAGTTTTGACTAAGTTCTAAAATAAAAATGTATTTATATACAAACAAATGTGTAAACATGAATATAAACTTTAAATTTGAGTTATTTGACATAATAATGTAACCAGCGCTGCAGCCATAAAGTCTCCATCATATCTCTGAACAAAGACTCCCTCCCATAAAGTATGACAGGTATTAGATCTGCGGCTGCTGAGTCACTTTGGCTAATGCTCACACAGATGAACTCGGGGCTCATTTTTTTGGCAGTGGGCTCTCAGAGCAGTCACTGATATGATATACAGCGGCTCTTAATACACTCACTGCCTCTCAAACATGGAATGGAGCAAATTAATGCAGTGGCATCAGAGAAAGACATCCAGAATTGAAAACCAATTTAATCAACCTTTGTCTGTCTTCTTCATTTTTTCCATTCCTCCTGTCTCTTTTCCATCAGCAAGATTTTTCTTTCAGTGACTCTTGGCATTTGCAGGACGAGAGAAAGGTTGAGTGTGGACAGGACATGTATACCTGGAAAGAGCCCTTCTTTACTTTCACTGCCTGGAAATCATTGCAGGATCATTTATCAGAGACCAGCAATATTATGGTGATTTCATCCAGCCATGCTTTGGCACAGAGTCACAGTAAATACAGACAGACTTTTCAACAGATAGTTTTCAATATGTGGTAAATCATTGTTAATTGGAAAATGTGCAGTTACACACTGTACCCAGATTGGATTTTTCTGCCGGCGTCCAAAAATTGTGATCCGGCGCATAATATCCAACCTCTGGCTTGGATTAATAGAAGGAGTAACGAGGACAAATCTTGCATAAATCAACAGCTTCTTCTAATCAGGACGCGCAGGCTTCCAGTGCACAGTCAAATATTCTCTGGATTCTGGTGCCGACCTGCCAAGGCACACTTCCTCATGTTCCTTTTATATGCTCCTCCATCTTGTATTCATCATAATCTCCTTCCTTGTCTTTGTATTGTTCATTGTACCGCTACAATGCCAACCTCTATCCACCAAGCCCCTTCCCCTTTACAGTAGCATATCATGTATGTTACCTTAAGTGACATGCCATACCTGCTTGTTCCTTCCATGATGACTTGGCCTGGTCTAGCATGCTACACGCTAATGGCATGCTGTACACTGACCCAGGCGTGTTATTGAGTTATTGTTATTACCGTGTTGCTGTGTCCCTTCCATCTGCCATCCCCTTGCCTGTCTCTCCAGGGTGTTTCTGGGATACAGTCCCGGAGACCTATCTATGCCAGGCTGAGCCGCTTAGCGGCGCCACCCGATGTCCCTGCTCTGCACCACATGTGACAAATCTGGTTAGCTGAAGGACATCCATGCGTCAGCTCTCTCTGATCTAATCAGGCTGCTTGGATGCGCTGATGTATGCTGCAATACACACACAAACACACACGCGCACACTCGAACAAAGGAAGCACGTCGCACAGATTCCAAAATGTGCCTGCACGCGTGCGTGCGCTCACACAAACATGCGGTCAAACTGTGTATGCACACGTGCGCGCACACATGCACAGTCACTACAGGACAAGTGCCACAACTGCTCTGCTGCTTTGCACCATTATTAATCTTTCACGTCTCTCGTTCTCAGCCTCTTTCTGAATTCAAACTGCTTTGTCTGGGACTAAAATAGAATGCAGACAACGTGAAAGCACCACTTCCCAGAAATGCCTGCTTAGACCGACAAACACACGCACACACACATACTGTACACACAAATACACGCCTGCACACACGTGCTTAACTCAGAACGGGAACTGTCACATCCTGCTGGACCCCTCTGTGTTCCACCGAAGCTGGCCTCAAAGGCGGGGTGCGACCTGGCGAGGACACCGTGACAGCAGGGAGCCGGGGGAAACAACACACACGATGAGATGAAGCAGGGCTGAAGAGATGGAAGAGGGATGGATGCAGGTTGATGTAACTCAGCAGGATTATCTGAGTTAAATGGAAGAAATAGCGTGACAACCCTGCGATGTAGTGTTAGATGTAGCTTTGTGCTCTTACAGTATGGACTGTACACCATTTTCACAATTAGTGAGAAACGTGTATTAGTTACGAAGCTTATAATGAATAATCATCACCATGCGCAAGCTCTGTATGCTCGTTTTTCAACCTGCGATGTGCAGAAATATCTGTCTTATCGAAATACACGTCACAATATTTTAGTATTGTCTTAGGTGTGTTGTTGAGTTGTGTTTGAGACACAGGTGGAGGCTGGGTTCATTAAAGGTTCATCCTTGTATTGAGGTGGAAACGCATTACGCTCAAGGGTTTTTCCTACAGTTCAGTATGACTGTAATAACAATAGACTGCTCTATTACTGGCTGTGTGTAAGTCTTTTAATGACCTTGGCACAAGGAGTGGGTCCACTTCTGAATAGCAAAACCCTCTCTGCCTTGCTGGAGTCCCAGATAAAAGCGCTCCCTCATTTGGGTGGAAGGGTTTGACATTCTCCTCTGCTCTCTAGTGGAGCTGTCATATTTAGTTACTGGTCCCCATGGAGGGGGAACAGCAGGAGAGAAGAGGAGAGGAGAGGAGAGTCTCCCAAGGACCAGGATGTCTGCAGAGAGATGGGAGAGTGTCCGAGACAGATAGTGTTACACTGGACCCTTGGGAGGCAAGGGCTAAGGCCTATGGGGGCACGCCTGAGAGTGTGTGTGTGTGTGCGTGTGTGTCTGTGTGTGTGTGTTTCGCAGATAAAAGTAAAACCAATAAAACAATGTCCTATTCTCAACCTCCACATGTTTAACAGTTCCCATGCTCTCTCTCTCTCTCTCTCTCTCTCTCTCTCTCTCTCTCTCTCTCTCTCTCTCTCTCTCTGTGTATAAAGGGTCAGCTCTCGCTCTCCTCAGATTCAGTGAAAGGAGAGGTACAAAGAGAAGAGTGTTTGAAGAGGGGAAAGATACTTGATGGAGTGGGCGACTGGAAAAATATGTGTGTGTGTGTGTGTGTGTTTTGAGGAGGCATCAATAGAGAGGAGGGCTTCTATTTAACTGCTAAAAAGTTTTGGATGAGGGGGAGAAAAGTATAAATGATAGAGATGCAGAGAGAGAAAGAACATTCAGTTGAGCGTTGAGCTACTTAAAGTCCCAAGGGGAATTCTTATAGGAGAAAACACGCACACACACACACACAGCTCATCCTCCTGTGATGAATGTTACACATGCAGAGAAAATGGCTCAATGACATCAGATTTGGCCGAACAAGAAAATCACAGGATGAAACAGGAAATTCCGTTGTAAAGGGTCTCCCGGCACATTTGAGAAAATCATCTCATAAAGTACATGTAAGAAAGGGGGTATCAATTTCTCTTCAGGGTGGTGAGGAGGCTGACATCTCCCTAGGGTAACATGTCTAGCCAGTAGAGCCAATGTGCACTAAGCTGGTAGTAATATACTGTACAGGATACCTTTCCTGCTGCTGTTGTTCTGTCAAATCCTACACCTCCCTCTCCCAGTATGCTTTGAGTCACAGAGCTGCTGCTGGGTCAATTCCTGCTAATTTGGGTCAATGCACCAATCGAATTTTCCTCATACAGGCTAATTCATATGTCTATTTCAGTTGACAGGCTGGGGAATAGAATTTCTGCTCTGCTAATCCTGCACAGGGTTTGTGTACTGTTAATATAGCCAGTTGTGTCAGGTTTAAGCCATTTCATTTAGTCACTGTATTCAACTCGATGTGGTCTCCTCGCAGAGGGGAGAGGCTTTGTTGTCCATGATGTCTGTGGCTTGTTACTGCCTTTCCCACAAACACAATGGCTTCCTTTTTGATGTTATTTGCATATACTTGCCTTTTCTTTTGCTTTTTTTCTTTACGTGCACACAATTACACTAACAATGGAAAGCACACAAATACACACAAGATACACAGCATCTCTCTTCCACACACACACACACACACAAGGCGGGGCCATATGTCCTCAGTGCAGCTAGAGTTTCTCTTATCCTGCGTCGGCAGCACAGCAAGATGGGGCACCGTCCTGCTGGGATGAAGGAGAGGGGTGAGATAGACTCTTGCTGGGGGCCCACGTGTTGTCACCGTGATGAGGAAGAGGAGTAAACAAATGAAGTAATTATAGAAGGTGTCATGTGGGAGGGCACAAGCTGTTATTTGTGCACTGTTACCTAGGTGACACATGATCGGTAAATACACAGTCTAGATTTTAAGGCATTGTTACATTAACTTACACAACAGTCTATGTTCATTGTTTATTAGACTGCATCATGTACAACAATATGCTTTATATTAACAATATATTTTTGATACTTTGTGTATCATTTTGCCATTGCCTGTCATAATTCCTTGTGTAAATGTGGTAGTTTAGGCCTTTGTTATACATTTATTAAAATCCTCAGAAGATGGTTTGGAGCAATTCCAAAGTAAAAAATAAAACAAAACATTAGTATACCATAAACCCACTGACACACTCACGCATATAGTACATGCACACACACACACACACGTCTCAGTATGTGGGACAACCTATACCAGGATCATGGCACCATATATCACTCGCCCACCTTCACTCAACACACTCTCACTCTGGAAAATGTGTGTGTGTGTGTGTGTGTGTGAATTCGGGTGGGATAAATAAGAGCTGGAGAGTATATTGTGTCAGATTAGAGATTGTTAATGTGCTTTAGGGAATGGGTGTGAACTTAAAAGAGGGCATTCCAAGGGGTATAGCCATATAGATTACATGTGTGGCTGGGCATCTTGTGTGTGTGCGAGTGTATGTGTGCGAGCGCGCGTGTGTGCGCATGTGTGTGTGTGTGTGCGTGCGCATACGTTGTTGACTTGACAGGGACGTGACATTACATCTCATTTTAAAAAGAGACTTTTGGCCAGTGTCCTTAATTGAAAAGTCTCCTTTGAGCCACATTTGTCCCTAACAAGCTCACTAAATCTATTTCTCATAACCTATCCTCTCAATCGACCCCTTTGTCTTGGCTCCTGCGTTGCATTTGTCAAAGTCAATCGAATGTTTAGACAGTCCAGGGCAGAATTGGACATGATCTAAATTCCTTAAGCGTTCCATCATCGTTATTGCTCTTTAGTTTTCCTCATGCTGTTTGCTTTTCAGTGCTGCGATGGTAACACCTGCCAGTGGCCACTTAGGGAGAGGACAGCCAAGCGGAGAATGACTCATCTTTCTCTTATTAGCCGTATGTGTGTGTGTGTGGGCTTGTGTATGTTGGTGTTTAAGCATTTATGTGCGTTTGTGTGTAATTATGTCTTTGCCCATTACTCTAGACGAGCACTATTGAGAGCTCTGACAAGTAAGTCTGAGAGGGTGGGAGGGAGGTAGGAAGGGAGGGAGGGGGAGGAAGGGAGGGACAAAGCAAAGAGCAAAAGGTGAGTCATGTGACGTACGCCTACACTGAACATCTCCTCTAATCTGTTTGGGTGCTTGTCTACACTCCATGTGTACTGCATAACAGCACCTAAAATATAGTTATATCCACATGTATGTATGTGTGCATCTGCCGGCCCTGTGTGTATGTGTAATCCCTCTGTCCAGCTCCACGCAGCTGCAAACCAATGGCTTCCAGATGTCCATCTGTCTTCAGGTAGCCAATTGACAGGTGAACTCTCTACTGTCATAAAGGAACTGCTG
The DNA here is from genome assembly GCA_027564635.1 of Typhlichthys eigenmanni. Classification (NCBI taxonomy): domain Eukaryota; kingdom Metazoa; phylum Chordata; class Actinopteri; order Percopsiformes; family Amblyopsidae; genus Typhlichthys; species Typhlichthys eigenmanni. The sequence goes on along the minus strand of JAODUK010038758.1, from coordinate 11,859 downwards.
CTATTATTTATTTTATCGCACGCACGCGCACGCACGCGCACGCACGCACACACACGCACACGCACACTTACGCCTCTCTTTTCCAGTTGTAATGACATAGCTTTCCTTCGCCATGTATACAGAATGTGTTCTGTTGTCTTCTGTCCCTTCCTCACTATAAAAAGCTTTTTATGTGAGAATAAGTGAGTGCCAACGGAGAGCGATTCATCAAGCCCACTGCTGTAGGCCTCTGTAGAGGGAGGGAGAACAGAAATCCCTCTTAGAGTTATCAGTAGTTTCTGGATGTGGGACGAAGCTCAGAGTGCTAAACATGAGTAATGGCTCGTCCGTCAGAGCTAAAAGGCTATACGATGTTGCTTGAGAGGCCGGATAGTGCATCAAATGAAATAGCCACTGTTTTAAAGACGCTTGTTTCCCTTTTTACAGTGCTTGCTGGCTTATTGAATGTCTAATGTTCGTTTTATTCGTTTGGTGTTATGTGCATGAGGAATGGCTGCCAGCATATTGAGTAATCGAGGTTGAACTACAGACCCATTGTTTCGACTGTGAAGCAAGGCATGGAGAGTGAATGGGAGAGACAGCAAACGACATAGTGATGAAAAGATACATCAACACGCGCGGTTAAAAGCCTGCCGTAGAGGAATAACAGAAGAAGAGATGGACGAATACGAGCATGTTAGGGAAATGTAAAGTGTGGTAGTGGTATACTGCAGGCACTATGCTACTCAAACATAAACCATATTAGGAGAATATTCAGTATAGTACACTAACACACACACACGCACACACGCTGGTGCGGGTGTTTCTCAGTGTGTGCCCCACAGTGCCAGATGCTGGCAGGCCAAAGCCAAATGATAGAGACGATAGCTAATTGCTCAATCAGGCAATCTAATCTGGCCAATCTAATTTTCATCTTCTCCCCGCTCTACCCTCCCTACATTTCCTGACCTATCTGCTCAGCAGCTGCCGGACCAAACCAAACTGCCAAAATAGGGGGGAGATTAGGAAGTGCTGGTTGCCTGACATATGGATGTAAAATTTGAGCTGACTGTTCTGATTATTGCATTTATTAAGCTTGTTTGCAACATATTTGCCTATATTTATAATTTACATTGACACATGGCTGGCCTTTTTTTGTTGTTTTGTAAATAATGCATTATTAATAATAATTAATTAGCTGGTTATTGCCTACAGTCTTTTTGTTGGATCCATTCAGTTAAACACTTTCAGAGCTGTGGGTTTGATTTAAGTTAAGAGTAAACGCTGAATCGTGAAGCCACTCAATGATTTTGGGCCCATGTTGTTTTGGTACTGTAATGATTACAGCCAATTCCTTGTGCAGAGTATACATAGTATATTATGTTCATTAGAGACACGCACAGGGCAGAGAAAACACCTTTGTTCACACAATAACCCTGCTGTGGCCATCATATCCAGTCCAATCCACTATATATAATACTGTAGCAACGTATTCAAGTCGATTATAAAATATGTCTAGAAATAAGCTCTTCCTAATGGATTCACCCACAAATACATTTAAATGGTGAATTTCCACTTCCATTCTTGTCACACAACGAGCACTGTAACTCTATCCATCCATCCAATATGCACACCTGCTGTGATATTGTGTGTGAGAGCCTTCTTGGTCACTAGGCCTCTCTGGGGTATATCAGTAATGCATAGCAAGGCTATTAATTACCCCCTTCCACTGTGGTGTGTGTATCTTGTGTGTGTGTGTGTGTGTGTGTGTATGTGTGTGTGTGTGTGTACACACCCTCCATATGGATGGGATATTGTGCGTGACCCTTCACATATCACCATGTCAGCCAGGCTGCCCACTCTGTTTGCCTGGGCTAGAGGTGGCCATGCACATTACCCCCACTCACAGAACGCACACACACACACACGCACACACACACACACACACACACACGCACACACAGATAATACTGTACTAAGAAATGCACAGCTAACAAGCCATTAGGGAGACATTCACCAGTGGAATTAAAGACCTCTCACTGAAGAGAAACCAAATACATCTGTGTCTCTGACTCTGTGTGTGTGTGTCAAGACCTGGTCACCCTAAGTCATGCAGGAGTGGTTTATAATGAAGAAGAAATGCACCGGAGAGTCTCAAAGCACAGCTTTTTCGAAGGTGTGTGTGTGTGTGTGTGTGTGTGTGTGTGTGTTAGTCTGTTTATAAGTTTGTTTATGCCTTTTTGAATACATGTTTGCCTGTATGAGTCTTTGAATCTGATTAAATCTAAATATGTGAGTATAAACTATTTGATTAAATGAAAAAGTGTGTGGTCTTTGTGTGTGTGTGTGTGTGTGTGTGTGTGTGCGTGTGCGTGTGTGTGGGTGTGTGGCCAAACACCTGCCTGGGAATACCACAGAGCAGGATTGTGATCAGGAGATGAGTGGTTCCAAATGCTGTGGTGTCAGTCTGGAAGCAGGGCTGCATACAGATGACGAGTTCTGCTGCGGAGGACTATTGGGAAATCTAGCTGTGTGTGTGCATGCGTGTGTGTGTGTGTGTCACTTCCCTAACGCACACTTTGCCAATCTGCAGCCATGATTCTGTTTGTGTGTTGCAGGTGCATGCCAGGAGCAAGGCCATGCATCAAGCTGAGCATCTTCCCACCCCTGATTACTCCCCTGTACTTTCCAGCCAAAGATGACATATATGCAACCCGATCTTCACCTAAGTGTAAGGATTATGGAATGTAATGACATGACATGCAACAAGCATGAAATAAAAGCTCTGTGGAACCAGCGCTTAGCTCTGGGGAGTGTCCTGCAAGGCAAAGCCAAGAATGGCAACGCTTCGTCTACATTTATTCAAGATTTAATTAAAAGTGAATCAACTTACGATGTAATAACATTTTATCGCTCAACCGTAGCGGCTCATAATATCACATCTCTGGTTTCACGTTTACATTGGTAATGCAAGACTGAGGGCTTGGAACCAACCTGCTGAAATGTGAGTGTTTGGGGAGGATCCTACACGAGCCAACATTGGGGTCCATGTCACTTGGTCAATTGGATGTTTTACTGTTTGAAGGACCTAGTGGATTATATATGGTTACTTACTGATGGCTTCCCAGCCAAAAGTATTTCTGGCATGTTTAGCATAGCTGATGATTAACTTTATTCTGAGGTCAACGTGATTTCATTCATGCACGCACAGAGTGGCCTTCACATATTTAACTTATAAGAAGGCCACTGGGGTTGTAGCATTATCGTGTCTGTGTCCTGGCTGATAAGTTCCTAAATAACAAGCAATGTGTTCACTGCCCTTGTGATGCGCTGCAGTTCATGATCAGTTAATTTGTTAACATTTCTTATTTGAATTCATACAATAGGTACCATTTTCTTGTTTATTACTGTATGTGTACATTATGTTTACATGTTGTCCTGAATTTTAATTATAATGTACATTCATTCTTTATGTGGTGATCTAGATGAACTCCCAAGTGTGTTTGTGTTGGGACTAAAACATCATGGAGTGTATTTGACAGCCTCTACAGGCTGAATGGTACAGTACAGCATGTGTTTACTATATGTGTTCTGTCCAGTGTGCCTGTGTTTGACACGGTCTGTTCCAGAACATGTTTCTTGCTGTCATGATACAGGCTTTACGGTCTGGCTCCCAGACAATAATTCAGAGACACATCATTTATAGAGGTCAGGACAACTCCTGCTATCTGCTGCTGTCAAATAACTGTTTATTATAACTATTTTCTCATAGCAGTAGGTCAGTAATATTCACAAACTAGCCTATCCAATGTATTATATGCATCTGCAATATGAATGTGTGTCTCTCTCCCCAGAGTCATATTATTATTAATTGTAAGCAAATGTGTCTCAAATACTGTGTCCCCTTATGCCTAATATTGTTTCAAGGAAGTTGACAAAAGTAGTTCTGGCTTTCACCCTGTGTTAAATCAACAGCACTTTATTGTACTGGTTCTCTACTGTATACCCTGGGGCCCTGTGTTTGCTAAGGGAAGCTGTGCTGGGGGTGCTGATGGTCTGTGTGTAGAGCATGGTCGTGTGTCGGTGCTGCAGGAAATATCTCACATCACTTGAATGCTGCCGATGGCCTGTTTGGGTGTCGTGTGTGTTTGCACAAGCTTTACTGCCTTCATTGTTTTCATTTGAGAGACTGTGTGAGACTGTGTGTATGGTTTGCTGTGCATATATGTGTATTAGCGTGCGTGTGTGTTCGTGCGTGCGCGCGCACAAGTGCACGTTCTGCAGACAGCTGGCTGATCTCGGCTGTGTCACACTCCGTTCCCTTGTAAATAAAGTTTGAAGGTGATTGATTATGGCGGCCTATTTCTCACGAATCAGATTTGTTTGTGTGTGGTATACAACCAACGAGCACCCTGGGGCTCCCATATTCTCAGCCGCATATGCTGCAGTCCCACGGCAGGCTTCAACATACAAATGGTGCATAGTGCTTAATTGTGCTTCTTCTCTGACATGAATCAAGCGTTATTGTTTTTCACACCTGAATTGCCGTTTAACTTTATGTATCCAGTTCTGTTGCATTCCGTGAATTATCAAAGCTAAAATCTCCTTCAGCTGCGCCTTGCCCTTTATGTTTAGCAAACATTTTGTCGGCATCACAGAGCCCCATCAATCTCCCTCCTCCGCTTTTATCTAACCCACCCTGTCTGTCACTGCTGACAGCATCACTTGCCAACTTTCAGTGTGAACCTTGACCTCCATCTATTGTGTTGGTGAGAGAAGCCAGGACTGGCTGTCATCTCATGAATTCACCGTCTGAACGGACACACACAACGTGATTTGTGTGTCATGTACTGTATATGTATGTGTGTGTCCACAAATGCACAATACAGCCATGCATGTAGTTTTCCAAAATATGCAAAAGTTTCCTATGCAAACTACAATTTGGTGAAAACAGTGTGTGAAAATGTCTTGTTTTGATTCATTTGTGTAGGCCTATACCTTTTTCTTTTCACAATGTGTTTTCTATCCTTATTATTTGAAAGTGGAATATTTTTAAGACACATTCTCTATACTTCTCTATACTGCAGACAAACTAGTTAGATACCAAATATACTGTAGGTTGCCCTACATTATTCTTATTAATTTAGTCACATGATCTGGAACAATGGTTCACTTTTGTATCAAACTTTCCAGCTAAAATGTATTGACACACGTGCAGACACACATGTACACACATGAGGAAATGCCGTCATTAACCAATGTGGATGCGGACAAAATAAGACATTAGCCATGAGAGTGTTTTCACTTGTTAATGATTGGACATGGAAATGGCCCATCACCCATAAGACATCTTCTTGATTAGCTAGAGGAAGGCCAGCCAGACCTAGACAATACTGTAGTCCTGTCACCAGCCAACACATGTATCCTGCCACATTCTGTCATATCCACAACTAGATCAGACTAGATCAGACTGGCTGAGGAGGAGAAGAAACCTGCTTTCCACCTCCAGTTTGGAGAATAGTGTGCATCGGCCAGCTGGTGGTATGGAAAGTGAGCCGTGTAAAGCCAAGTATTTAAATTCAGAGTGACATAAAGTGACAGTGCTTTAATGTACTGGCTTCTTCATCCAGGCCTGTCCACCCATTTTCTGTTGTTTCTCTAACTTTCTGTCCTCAGAAACACACACAATTATGCAAATCTGAATGTTATAGATAGATTCAGTGCTTAAAGCAGGGAAAGGGAGAATCTCTCACTCAGAGATTGAGCTGCTGTGTGTATGTATGAGCAGGGATGAGCAATTGCCAAGGGCTCCAATTTGGAGACATACACAGCATATAAACCCTCCCATTCTAGACTTCCCAATTTCCTCTGTCTGCCTCTCACTCCTTCTCATCTTATGCTTGCCTGACACACACAAAACAACATACAGGAGCATTTGCTTGAAATGCTACGTTTTTTTGTGGTGTGTGTGTGTCCAGAGAGATAGAGAGAGAAGGATAGAGAGAGAGAGAGGGAGAGAGAGAGAGAGAGAAAAAAACATGTAATTGGACACAGGAACCTCTCATGTCTCCCTGTCTGTCTGTATGTCTATCTGTCGATGTAGTATCCAATCAGCCATGTCCTCAGCTCTGTCCTGTGACCAATCAAAGGGCCTGTTCTCCTCTTGTCTGGACATGCAGTGCAAAGCTAGGCTGTAATCATATGGGCTTGCCTCTAATCATGCACACGCACACATGCACGCACGCACACGCACACACATACATATGTACTCTCACATACAGCACCTTGGTATACATATGATTGCCTATACCCACCCATCCGTGCATACTGTACACACACACACACACACACGCACACACGCGCGCACACACTCTCGCACACACACACAACACTTTAAGTCTAAAAGAGAGTGAAGCCTGGAAAAACAGCCGCTGATTGCCCATCAGGACATGTGCTGATGCAGGCTTAAGAATGCCGACGCCGCCTCTCCCCCTACTTTCCTCTTTCTAGCCCATTTAAGGGTTTTATGGCGACATTACACCATGTTATGGGGACTCTTTTGTTGTGGGACACGTGTTGGACGCACTTTACAGAGCCAGCCCAGGATGTCTGTTTCAGCTTCACGGCTGCCATGAAGTCTTACAGTGTTGTTCAGTTGTGGCAGATTTATTACGTATACTTTATACTCTAATTACGTTTTTAAAATGATTTTTCAATTACTCTCTAAAATGACTTACCATATGGATTAATTTACTCCTGCATTGTTTGCTATGTGTGTCATAGCCTGGGTCAAAACTAAACTGCAGTCCGCCATATTCTTTATGTAAACGCTATATGCACGATGCTATCTTGTTTGTCACTCACGTCGCACAGAATTATGGGATGTCATATTCTGTCGAATCCATTTGAAACATCTGTTCATAATTCACAGCCTGGAAACATTATCAACAAGCATGTTTGTCTTGAGTTATTACTTACACACGTGTCAGATATTTCAAATATCATAGCTCATTCAATCAATCGCTCTCTTTCTTCCCCTCAACTCCAAACTGAATTATAACTGCTTGAGAAAGTTTAAAATGATAAACACCAGACGATGACACAATGAGGAGAGAATGAGGATGAGAGTTTAATAGATTAATAATGTGGCAAGGACCCTCAGGCTACGAGAGGGAAGGAAGGGGGAGAATGAGTAGGAGAGCTACAGAGACAGAACTAATGAGAAGAAGAGGAGACGAGAGAGAGAGAGAGAGGATATTATAAAGAGGGAGAGAGAGAGAGAGAGAGAGGGAGAGAGAGAGAGAGAGGATATTATAAAGAGAGAGAGAGAGAGAGAGAGAGAGGGAACACACATGAATAGAGTTTCAATCATTCCGTTCACGCTCCAGCGATGGCCAGGCCTCTGACAGGGCTAGTGGTGAAAACACACTCCTACAATCAGCAGCAACGGAAAACTGCCCTGCCAATTTGTTACCTGACTCGCCACGGCAACGTGTATTCCTGCTTTACTGTGCACCGAAAATGGCCTTTTAACAAGGCCGCGGGGCGATGAAGTGAGAATTGTGTGTGTGTGTGTGTGCGCGTGCGTGTGGGTGCGTGTGCAGTGTTAACGTGCGATGCCAGTATGGGATTTCTCGTATGCTTTCACGTGTGTGTGTGTGTGTGTGTGTGTCTCGACTTGTTAAAGTCTAATTGCATTCATTTCTCTTCGGGGAGTCTAATAGTTAACGCTGTCGCAAGAGAACTGTCTCACACACACACACACACACACACGCACACGCATGCACACACACCTACACACACACACACACACGCACACGCACGCACACACACACACACACACACACTCACTCATTGTAGAAATAAATCATAGCTGCTAAAAAGTTAAATGACTTCACTGTCTCTCTCTGTTGGAACCCCTTTACTCAAAGGGGGCATTCTGGGTGATGAGCGTGCAGAGAAGATATGGCTACAGAGCATAGGGTAGGGGGTTAGGCCTGCTCTCTGTCTACATTACTCACTAGTGAAATATGCATTTGACTGGATGAGAGACACACTGGGCTAACGGGGCACGTCACCCACCGTGCCAGGGCTTAGCTTTTAGCGTAAATTAAATTAAATGACCCTCTCTTTGTTTTGTCTCTCTGCCTTATCTGTCTTTAATAGCCTTCTCATAGCAAGTGTTTACATTTCTGGTGCCGATGCGAGACGCTCAAGCAGTATCTTGTATTCTCATACTTTTCCACGTTGAGACCGTAAACTTGAAGCAATCGTTCATTCTCCCCCTTTATATATTTTTCTTCTTCTATCCCTTTGTCTTCGTTTTGTTCCAAGTGCTCGAGCTGGCGCTTCATATTACGTGACTGATTTATGTTAAGCATAGATTTTAATAAATTATAAATGTAACACTTTTCTGGACGTACTGTACACCCATCCTTCATGAGATGCTTAACCCCTATTTGCTCCTTATAATATGCGTAACTGTACACATTTTACGGCACTTTGCTTAAACGTGTCCAGCATATGACATAACTGTTAATGTATTAATTTTTAACTAGACATAAAATGGGGTCAAATGAAATGGATTGGCTCTGTTTTTTAGTGCTGCATATGGAGGAACATACTGTACACACATGCACGCACGCAAACGCACACACACACACACACGCACACACACACACACACACACACACACACACACACAGCCATACAGCATAATCACACCTCTCCTCATTGTTCCATGCAGGCATCTTTACTACCAGCCAGATGCTGGTTGACAATAACTCTATTTTGGACCCACTGTAGGAAACCCTTGTTTTCTGTTTGTTATGTATGGGACAGCAGCAGCATGTGGGGATTTAGTTACATGTGAGCTCGCTCTTGAAATAAAACAGACCACCTCCTTTCCCTCTCCAAAAAAGGAAAGAATAAGAGGCTAAATGAATAAGTATATGCTGTTCCTACATATACTCTATCTATCAACAGCCAAGATCTGCTGACTCTCATTCCATGTCATGTACGTACTTAACAAGTCCTGCTTTTAATCCATAATATGTGATATGCATTCTGTTTTTGCACTCAGAATCAAGATTATACATGACAAATAACAGCTGACCAGCAGTTCCCATTGGAATATCACACAGGTTACAAATTAGAGATCAGACTAAATATTAAAGCCATGGCAACTAGTGGAAATTTCAAGAATTGTTATTCACCTGTTTGGATTCAGATTGCCACCATTGTATTGGGCATTGTCATTGTTTCCTCCCAAAATGGAGTGTATAGAAGATGTCCCTTCTTGGGTAGGCTTCTGACCTTTACTGTTAGCTAATCACTTCCAATCACAATCCAATCCATGATCTGTCTTGATGCAGTGATGGCAAATAGAGATACTGCATGTTGCTGATGCTGCCATGTCATATAAACAAACTATATCATAATCTGCCTTGATTGACAGAGCATGTTGGCCACGTGCAGTTTGTACTGTAGGTCTGTGAGCCCCCTGTTGGAGTGCTAAGCAGTGATTACTGGGCCTGGGCTGAGAAGCAGCTGAAGTGAACATAGATGTGGCCCTCGAGAACCCACACTTAATGACATCAGAGAACCCTGCCCGGGTTCGCCAACAGTAAAGAGTCTGCAGGCACACACATGCACACACATGCACACACATGCACACACACGCAATAAGACTGCAGAACAAGCCTGAACATACGTACATAGATTACGTATGGTATGGTGAATGTTACTATTACTCTTACTTTTATTATTATTAATATTATTATTACTATTATAGTATACTATTCTACATATAAACATGAGCCATCTGTGGAAGTGTGTTTTTGTGTGTGTGAGACTGACAAACTGCCATTCCAAGTCTATCACTTTGATTTCACCAAGCTTGTCTGGCTTTTTATTGGATGGAAAGAAACACTTAAAAAGGAATATGAGAGCAATTACCATTAATGAAATATAATCCTAATGGCTTTTGGCCTCACTGAATTTAACAAATGAGCTCACCAGGCACCAGTGTGTCATTGTGCATTTCGTTTCACCCCTTTCATACATCCGTCTGAGAACCTCCTTTTCTCCACCCTGACTAGAAGTGCACGGCTCTAGGCTGACTGCCTTTTGGATGTAATAATTACCCTGCATCTTCTGTCAAAGCTCTCATCCAAAGAGCCTTGGCTAAGCATTATCTGTATTGCTCTAAAGCGGCTGCACTGCCAGCAGAAAACAGTGGGACAGCGCAGGAGGGAGGAGAGGATGAATGAGGGAGGACAGAACAGCATGCTTCCCCCCCCCTCCTCCCTTTCTCCGCCTGTCGTCCAGCTTCCAGCAGAGGAGGCCTAAGGGGCCGAGCGGGGATCGATACCGCTCGTAATCGTCCCCACCACGTTGACATTTCTCTGCCTCTCCTTGGAGGCTGTTTAAGAGTCGGATGAATAAAGCTGTCATGGCCCATTCCTCCCCTCGTCCTCTACAGTCCTGCATCCTTGGCAGTCGGCCTCACTTATCTTTCGTCGTGCGGCACCACCATTGGCTGTGGCGTCCCTGACGGCAACCGATGGAGCTCTACGATTGGCCATATATGAGTAGAACTCTGATGGATGGCCTCTGTCGATTGGCCCTGGCTAATTAGAGACCTTTTGAGACAGGTTGATAGATGGTTTAGTACCGCCCCATTCCCTTCCCTCTTGCTCGCTGATCCAAGTGATTTGTACGGGGTTGTGTTCTAATTTTGGTAGCCACTAATTAAATGTACTTAATTAAAACTATCCACTTTGGCCTGGCCTGAAATGAACTGGTTCTTAATACCATGGTATCTTTGCTTTTCAGGTTCTTTAATGAGTCAAACACTATGCATAATTATTTGGGTTGAATTTATCTCACAGCCTGCTTGCATTCATGCAACAAAAAAAAAAGCATTGTGACATGAAATGTCTGACAATTGCCTTGCCTGACAAAATGTTGCCCATATTAATTTCACAGATGTGGTGAATATTTATTTGAAAAGGCATGAGGTTTGCTAATATAATGGAGCATATAATTAAAGCAATGCTTGTAACTGTCAAGCCTCAAAACATAAGGCATATTTTGAGGCTTCATTTTCATGTTTTTAATGTGTTTGCACAATTGCCTATTTAGTTGTACTGTATTACATGTATGTGCTTGCATATATAAATGAATGCCATGCACACAACTGGTGTGCTATGAAGCCCAAACATTTTGCAAATTGAAACAAGCATTGTTTTGGATATCATGCATTCTCCGATTAGGACGCATTCTGGCATTTGTCATAATTCTGCTTTTTGAAAAAAATTTGCTTTGCTGATTTGGGTAGCAAGATATAGAACCTATATCTTAAGTTAAACAGTATTTGTGGACTCTAATTGAAACCAGAATGTTTTCCTTCAGTGCGATTTGGTTATTAGTAGATCATAAAGCCCCTGTGACATCATGTGGTTAGCATGGTTACACTCTGGTTTATCAATCTCTCTCTCTTTCTCTCTCTCTCTCTCTCTCTCTCTCTCTCTCTCTCTCTCTCTCTCTCTCTGGTCGGTGCAGTGTGTGGTTACATTCCTGGGACGCCCGTTGCAATAACAGCTCAGCGCTTTAAGCAAACTCTGTCACCGCAAACTCACTTCTCCACAACACCCCTCCCTTCCTGTTTCACATCCTTGCTTCTCATCCCTCATATACTTCTTTAATGCTCATTCCATCGTCTGATCTGATCTGATCTGATCTGATCTGATCTGATCTGATCTGATCTCATAACCCAATCATAAAGATCTGAATTGGCCCTGCTCCATGAGCTTGTTTCCAACACACGCAGATAAGAGGGAGATACGATTCAATGGAATACGTTGTCGTCCCCCCGCG
>JAODUK010038748.1:0-21181 GCA_027564635.1 Typhlichthys eigenmanni | reverse complement strand
ATATATAAATAAATAAATGTTCTTTTTGGTTATCATTCTTTATCTTTTCAAAGGGCTTTCTTTTGCAGAAAATAATTTTAAATGCACAATGGTAACTTCACTAGTCATTTTTTTTCCAATTTCTTCCATTCATACATTTCATTCAACAATTAGGCCTAGAAGGCTTGGACAATGGATGCAGGACTACGTTATTTCAGACCAATAAAATATATTATTAATAACGACTGTATGGCATGTATTTCAATACAGGCCACATCACTACGGTCAGGCAAAATATGTAATCAATGATGTATGCTCTCCTACACGTTTCATCACAATCTGCTCCTTTATCCCTCTGTCCTCATACGATCTCCCTTTCTCTCATTTCCCCTCTTCCTCTCTCCTTGTTGTGAAAAGCCAGGGGTTTAATGATTGTATCTGGCAGTGCCGCAAATTAATTCCTGCCTCACTGGCAAAAAGTGTTCCCCACCTGATTATGCAAAGCAGGCCTACATTCTCTTCCTTTGAAGTAGAGGGAAAGCTTAGAGATTCTCCCCATGAGGGAAGAGCAATATGGGGAACACCAGTACACAGGGTTCATCCAGGGGTCAACCACATGGTTACCCTTAATGAAGGCCCACTTTGGCTACACTCCTCATTACTTAACATTACGTAGACATTGTGATATGATCACGTATTCATATAAGAGAGTGAGGCTACGTTTCTGCTAAAAAAGAAGTGGTGTAAGTAGGGCGACCAATAAAAATAGCCATAACTGGATGCACCCAATATTCCTTGTGTCCATGGCCAGTTATTGGATGGAACAGGTGCACGGCCCTGGTAGCAGCAAGCAAACCTTTTAGTTATAGAGCCAACAGCCTCATGAATGCTTAGGTGTAGAAATCCTTCCTCAAAGTATAGGTTATGGAATGACTTACAAGCCTGCTATTTACTCCTATCTCCAACTATAAGAATGAAAACACTTGCTGTCAGTTTCAGTATATTGAAGCATTAAATGAAACAAAAATGAATAACTGAAATAAATTAGCTTCTTTCCACTCAGACATTAAAGGTGATGGAAAACTCTTACTATAATTATAACTCTTTTAATATAATGTGCCAGCATAAAGAAATGCTAATGCCTTTTCCGTCACACTCAAAAGGTATAACAGATGGATTATTACATTTGAGGAGACTAGTAGAGTATCTTCAGTGCAGGACAAAGAAAGTGGAGAACAGGATGATGAAATAGAAGGCGAGACCATAAAGAGAGGAGGGGTTAAGGTGTGTGAATCATTTATAATGACATTATCCAGTTTGCGTTCCCAAGTAAATGCTAGCCTGGGACAATAGCAAACACACTCCTTAGACAAGCATGCATGTGTCTGCTGAGACAGATTAGACAAGAAAGAGACACCCAAGACTTATTTTAAAAAGTGAGATAGCGCACTGCCATCTAAAAAGAGACTATCAACATTTTACCTGTGGATATTCAGGTATTAATTAAAACCACAGTTTTGCCAGAATAGCAGTCATTTGTGTATGTTGGAAGTTGTTTTATCTGCTTCAAAATAATGAACTAGTTTGTTTAGCAAAATGCTATGCCATAAACCATTTTAGGAGAAGGATAATTCAAAATTTCTGATATGATGCCAAGAGCACAAGCTACATCTCAATGGATTAAGAAACCTGTTTTTAAAGATAACCCACATTATCAGAGTGTATTCATGTGTACGTGAGCGCCATAAACGCAACTTAATTATTTTACTCACTCGAAGCCACAATGTTCATTGCCTTATTATGTTATTTCTGTGCGAGATCAGCATTTCCTTCTTATTCGACACAGGAACATAGGTCCCCAGGTCTTACCAGGCTGAGGAACAACTAAAATACCATGCCTGCGGTGACAACAAACGGCATCGTACCCGGACGATGGCAGCTGTTGGCTGTCATGCTGGAAGGGCCAGAATGTGAAGTAGTCTGAGAACGGTACGGCAAGCTCCTCCCACAGATCTTCAGGCTCTGCCTCAGGGCAGGTTCTGAGGATGGTCTCCACCACTGCTTGGTTCTCAGACATGGAGAGCGTGCACGTTGAGTAAACTACAACACCCCCTGGGCGCACCACTGTCAGGGCAGACCTGGAACACGTGCACGTACATGATTCATATTGGACCTTCAACAATATAGAATAGACACTTATTCATGATTAAAGCATCTCTAGCATAACGGCCAGCATGATTGTCTACTTTGTACATGAGTTGTGTCTGCCATACCCCGACCCGGGCACTGCTGCATCTACACCACCAGATGGCGCTCACTCTTTTAAGGGGATAAACCCTACTTTAATAAGTAAAGCGACAAATCTCCTGTGGCATCTGTCAGTATACATTTGAATTGACAGACCACTCAAAACTTACAAACTTAAAAAAAGTGTTACCTTTCTACAATGTGTTAGTTCTTATTTACTGCACAATGTGATACATTTCGTTCAATGTATAATTGCTTATTCATTCTTGTTGCCCTATCGACACCTAGTGCATCCTAAACCATCCTGGAAGGGTGGGTTCCTCCCTCTGTGGTCCCTTCCAAAGGTTTATACCCTTTTCCCCCCAAGGGGTTTTTAATGGAAGTTTTTTCCTTGCCCAGAGAGAGGAGCAGGTTAAGGGGTTGTTGTTTGTTTCCATGTGAAATGTAGGCTGTACCCCTTTGAGACTACAGTACAACGTGATTAAGGGCTATATAAATAAACTTGACTTGACAAGATATACCTAAGCAACTGAGCCTGAAGGCTGGGCAGCTTAGGTTGATCCTTCAGCCTCTGTTCCGCCTGCAGCCCACTGGAAGAATAGAGCCAGCTTCTGTCATTAGAACATGGAGCATCTACTAAAACCTGGACGTGGAGAGAGGTAGAAGTATAATGAAAACAAGCAAAGGCATGAGAGAGGGAGAAAAGATTACTTTTGTCTATCACCATTACCAGTCATCTTTCACGCACTATTGTGTCTTATAGCTATCACAGTATATTCCTACAAATTCCCCCTACTGTTCTCTTTGGCTACTGTACATAACATTTCATGTCCAGGTATAATAATAAGAACAGTGTCTTCCCTGTTCTAAGGTTGTGCCGAAATCATACCATAATAACAGCCTTGTTCAAGAGTTACGACACTTCCATCTGCTGGATAATAAAGTCAATTGCATGCTTCAAAAAATACAAATAACTGAATTGAATCCAGTGCTCACCTTATCATATGATCCCATTTCAGTTTGACCAAAAGACCGACCATCCCGATTGGATACAATTACTCTGTTTCTAATAAAATTAGGAAGAAAAGACTCCAAGGTTTTAGCCAGCCATTCATGTCTGTGACGATCTGGCTCATTGCAACAGATCAATGCTGGAACAAAGCACAAGATAGTGACATGTATAAATGGACTATTAATAGTTGACAGTTATCGTTTATTTCTTGCAAATACAAGCTTGCTGATTTACAGTAACGCAGGTGTACATAAACATCCAAATCCTTACCTGGAGTGGCAGCCTGCATTATGGCTAAAGCTTTCCCTCCAGGGGCAGAGCAGAGATCTAGGACCTTTTCTCCATCTCTGACCTTCAAAGCCAGCACTGGAAGCAGGGAAGCAGCGTTCAAGAGATAGTATTGTTTCAGTTGGCCTGGCCTGTGTGCTTGGGAGGGAAGATGCCATGACGATTGCGGAACGTAACATTGCAGATTGGAGGGGTTAGGGGTTAGGCAGGATGAAGACAGAGGCTCTGACAAAGTGTCCTGACAAACTGATGGGTGGGGGGTAGGGTGTTCCTGTTGAAGTTCAGGGGATTTATAAATTAAAGAGTGAGGAAAAGATGGCCTGCCTTCTCCTACTTCCCCATTGGAAGAAGAGGTTGTGGTAGAAGGCAATGCACATGCATCACTTTGTGGCAGTAAACGTGAGAAGCCTTGTGTTTGAAGCATATGTTTGATGTCTGTCAGGACGGTGAATCGGTTGAGCATCGCTCCGTACTGCCAGGAGTGAGGCTCCAGAAGCACTGCTCTGCAAAACCACACCAATAGGCAAAAGTGAAATCTATGATATATATCTGTATTTATGATCACATTACAGTTTCAAGTGCTGAACAGGCCCACATTTCAAGTAGAAACAAATGACACCCCCTATACCGTATGCTTAAATGGGGGACAGGGAGCTGTATGAATGAAAACTATTTATTTACCTCGCAGATGTCCATAGGTTTCCAAGTTCACGACTGTACTGCTGATCAAAGCAGCCTAGCACTGGCTGGCAAACAGGTTTCTTTTTCTTATTCTTTATTACCTATTGTAAAATCATTGCAAATACACATAAGTAGAAATAATGAACTAACAGTAGAAAACTTCACACAGTGAGCAACATATTAAATAATGTAGGTATTGTAATTCATTAGGACACTGAATGACAACCCTATCATTGTTATGCTGAAAATCCCAAATCACACTGTACTTTTAGAAAAACAGCGTTGTATTTAAATATGTGCAAACCTGTCTAACAGTAGTCGAAATTCTTTGATGCTGCAAAGATGTGGAAACCTTGTCAGTGCATGAACACAAACATCGGAAATGTTTGTGCGATCGAATTTCACTTGCACAATAGATTAATCTCCACTTGCGATATGGCGTTTTATACGTCAACATTGGCTTAATAATAAAGTTTTAGAGCAGTATTTGAACATGTATCTGATTTTGTACGAAAATGGAAAACTGAAAGTGATGTTGACTGTACGTCGATCAATGATGTTCTCTGTTACATTGCACTGTAATATGGTTCCGACTATTGCACTTCCAAAAATATTAAATGTGCACATGGTTTACACTTCTCACGGCCATCTTAAATTTCAGGTGATGGTTTAAGACACGTAAAAATGTACACGTTGTCTATTTTCAAATTTCCAGTTGTGCGATACCACATTTGGCAATTGTAGGATTATACCTGTGTATGAAGGTTATAAATCCTGCAGCTCATTCATGTACCGTACTGTACGTGTCTACGATGTATCTGGTAGGACAGAGAGAGCCATGCCCATTCTTAGACTTAAATCAGATGGCATATTAATTCGGCTAAGACTATGTGTAATTATGTATATTCACAGTGCACCTAATAACATACATCTAGCCTAGTTCACTTGTACTGTGTAAAATACCAACTCAGTACACCGAGCTCTCACTGTCATTTATTTTGTGTTTGTACCGGTAGTGTACAAGAACAATGTGTGTGTGTATATGACCAATTATAGAAAATGTGTGAAATAAACACTATTTTTTAAGGTAAGCTCAGCTAGCCTGAATAAATATTTTAAACCAATCAAAATGTTCAACATTGGATTTTTAAACCAATCACACTGCCACTAACTGAATCGTAGGCAAATCCTCGCCAGTCAGTTTTTTTGGCTAGCTAAAGCACGCAGCTAGTGCAGGCCGTGTACAACTCCGCGGGGTCTTTTGCACATTTTTGTTCATATTTGTTTGACGTAGATACTATTTCAAATCAGCTGACTGTGCTGAGCGAAGATAAGGACGCCAAGGTAAATTTGATGTTCATCAGCTTTTGGCTAAATTTAGCCAAAAGTGCTAGCAAATTCAATATTGACAATACTCGTTACCACTAGACATGTTTGTCTGAGAGTTAACATATTACACCATTGGTGATTTAAACAAATGATGATAGTTTGTAGAACAGTATTAGCAATATTTGAAACGTCTTTATTAAACAATAACATGTTACATAACACAAAATACTCCTGAGTCCTGTCACAGTACGGTGCGCTAGTTATACTTTATTACATCAACAGTACGGTATTGTTATGTTGTGTTGGGTTGTATTGCCGTACATTTCTGACACATCGCATGTGACATGCATAGTATCTACTAATTTAACATTTGTATTCCATATAAGGCTGTCCTCAATTTATGTGTCGTATTCTCCGTTGCACGCACTTCTTCAGTATGATTGGCCACATTACAATGTAATGTTATGTTCTTCACTTCCTTCAGATGCAGTTCATGCTGCTGTTCAGCCGTCAGGGAAAGCTGAGGTTGCAAAAGTGGTATGTTCCTCTGTCAGACAAGGAGAGGAAGAAAATCTCTAGAGACTTGGTGCAGACCATACTGGCCAGGAAGCCTAAAATGTGCAGCTTTCTAGAGTGGAGGGACCTTAAGATAGTCTACAAGAGGTATGCAACAATGAACCTATACACATGCAATCACACCCTTATGCATGTTGATTAATGTTTCATTGATTAATTTGTTTTAATATCTTGTAGATATGCTAGTCTCTATTTTTGCTGTGCAGTGGAGGATCAAGATAATGAGCTAATTACCTTGGAGATCATCCACAGATATGTGGAGCTGCTGGACAAATATTTTGGCAGTGTGAGTCATCAAATGTTACATGCATTTAATGAAATCCGGTAACAGGGACGTTTTAATATTTGGAATAATACCGTAGTACATTTTATTGATGGTAGTAAAAGCATCACATTGATATATATACACACACACGTGCTGGTCATATAATTAGAATATCATCAAAAAGTTTATTTCATTTAAATGTGATTATTAAAACTGACAATGAAAATCCCAAATTCAGTATCGCCGAAAATTTGAATATTACTTAAGACAAAAAAAAAAAAAAGATTTTTAGAAATGTTGGCCAACTGAAAAGTATGAGCATGTACAGCACTCAATACTTAGTTTGGGCTCCTTTTGCCTGAATTACTGCAGCAATGCGGCGTGGCATGGAGTCGATCAGTCTGTGGCACTGCTCAGGTGTTATGAGAGCCCAGGTTGCTCTGATAGTGGCCTTCAGCTCTTCTGCATTGTTTGGTCTGGCGTATCGCATCTTCCTCTTCACAATACCCCATACATTTTCTATAGGGTTAAGGTCAGGTGAGTTTGCTGACCAATTAAGAACAGGGATACCATGGTCCTTAAACCAGGTACTGGTAGCTTTGGCACTGTGTGCAGGTGCCGAGTCCTGTTGGAAAATTAAAACTGCATCTCCATAAAGTTGGTCAGCAGCAGGAAGCATGAAGTGCTCTAAAACTTCTGGTAGACAGCTGCATTGACCTTGGACCTCAGAAAACAGTGGACCAACACCAGCAGATGACATGGCACCCCAAACATCACTGACTGTGGACTTCAAGCAACGTGGACGATGTACCTCTCCTCTCTTCCTCCAGACTCTGGGACCTTGATTTCCAAAGTAAATGCAAAATTTACTTTCATCAGAGAAAGTAACTTTGGACCACTCAGCAGCAGTCCAGTCCTTGTTGTCTTTAGCCCAGGCGAGACGCTTCTGACGCTGTGTCTTGTTCAAGAGTGGCTTGACACAAGAAATGCGACAGCTGAAACCCATGTCTTGTATACGTGTGTGCGTGGTGGTTCTTGAAGCACTGACTCCAGCTGCAGTCCACTCTTTGTGACTCTCCCACACATTTTTGAATGGGTTTTGTTTCACAATCCTCCCCAGGGTACACTTTTATTCTACCACATCTTTTCCTTCCCTTCGCCTCTCTATTAATGTGCTTGGACACAGAGCTCTGTGAACAGCCAGCCTCTTTAGCAATGACCTTTTGTGTCTTGCCCTCCTTGTGCAAGGTGTCAATGGTCGTCTTTTGGACAGCTGTCAAGTCAGCAGTCTTCCCCATGATTGTGTAGCCTACAGAACTAGACTGAGAGACCATTTAAAGGCCTTTGCAGGTGTTTTGAGTTAATTAGCTGATTAAAGTGTGGCACCAGGTGTCTTCAATATTGAACCTTTTCACAATATTCATATTTTCTGAGATACTGATTTTGGGGTTTTCATTAGTTGTCAGTTATAATCATCAAAATTGAAACGAATGAACACTTGAACTATATCAGTGAATGGAATTACTGAAATAAATAAACTTTTTGATGATATTCTAATTGTGTGTGTGTGTGTGTGTGTGTGTGTATATATATATTTTTTAGACCCCTTTCTCATGTAGCACGTTTATAGCACTTTAACTTGAGTGGCCACCAGCTTTAGTCTCCATAAAATCATAACATTAATTACTCCTGCCTTAACGTTTATCTGTTTATTTTTATGAAGACAATGTTGTACCTTCACAGGTGTGTGAGTTGGACATCATCTTTAACTTCGAAAAGGCCTATTTCATCCTGGATGAGTTTCTGCTTGGAGGAGAGGCCCAGGAGACGTCCAAGAAGAACGTGCTGAAAGCTATTGAGCAAGCTGACCTTCTGCAGGAGGTAGGGTGACCGATAAACCCGCACTACTGGTTCTAGAATGGCTATTTGATAGGCCTACTAGTAAAACGGCCTAAGATTACACGTGTGTGGAATCCACAGCCATTATGGTGCTGCTGAATCAAATACAAATGGAGATTGTTTTTAATTTATTATTTTAATCTTCTCTGCTAGGCGATATTTTCTCTACCTTTTGGTTTTCTGTATCCTCGCTCAGTGCTCAATCTTTTTCTCCAAGTGGCATGGATGTTTTTGTGGCTACTCACCTGTATCTAGTAATGTTATCAAATAACCTTTTCACTTTATTTCTTTACTTTTAGGAAAGCCACACAGCAGACTGTTGACAGTCTGTGAACAACTCACTGCGGTGTTTCTTCTCCTATCACATATTTATAACTAACCATTCTCTATAATGTATGAGAATGAATGCCATTGAACACATGCTCACTCCCTCTACACATTAAATTCAGGAATTAGTAAAGAGCACTATCATGTTTCTTTGTTTTGCAGGAGGCTGAGGCACCACGGAGTGTTCTAGAAGAGATTGGACTGACATAAATGGGTTTCAGCAAAATTCTACTTCCCAGTGTGGTTCCATCCAGATGTGTGCTTGCTATCTTCATGCTTGTTGCTCCTGCTCTATTCACTGCAGTGTTGTACTGTACATGTACACACACACACACACACCTATGTAATTACTGTAATGTCGCTATGTTGTGCCAACCATAGTGTTAATGTCCCATTTACTCACCGGAGCAATTGAACACTATGCTGTAGTACCGTAACCTCTGTGCATTATACAATACAAACTCTGGAATACATTGTAGCATGGAGGTCAACAGGAAACTTCCAGTATTATGTCTGTTACTCATCAAGGTTACAATTTGTGTGTGTGTGTGGTGCATATTACATACAGCTATCTAGAGAGTATTATCGATATTCATGCTGACTTTCAACATGCTGTTATGGACAATGTTATGTCATGTTGTCATATATATCTATCTCTTATTCCCATTTGTGATCCATTTTATTTGTATGGCATATAGAGCCTGTGCATAGATCAGTACATTGCAATTGAAGTCAGTTATTGAAATATTGTCAGTGATGTTTTGTAGGAGTAACATGACCAGAGAACACTGTTTACATTAATGGTGTATAAAAAAAACTCCTATTGCAAATCACTTAAAGGGATACTAATCACATTTGCCCTGTTCAAGCTCTTGTAATTTATGGTTTAATTATACAATAGTGCAAGGGGAACTTGTGTCATGTTCAGTATTTCAATCAATCCAAAGTTTATTTAGACAATGATACTGTTCTGTGTATTAGATATTATTTCCACAATTCTGGCTGCATGCTTATTTACAAAATGCATGAAAACTAAGCCAATAAATAAATAAAATGTAATGCTGTTATTGGTTTCCTAAAATGAAAATGTTTTAATATACATCACTTGAGAGGGTTATGTAAACCTCAGTCATTGTACCATTTGAGCAAAATTTATTTTGTATTCAACACATCTCCAAAACTTTTTTTCCTGATACTTGAAAGTTGTTAACAATAAATGTATCAAAAGCAGAATTAAAAATGTTGCTGGTGGCTAATCTTTGTTTATACCTACTTACTCACAAATTATTATATAGCTTTTATCATGTCTTCATTTAAAGCAGTTTATAGATTAGGCTACAAGTGGGTTATTAAATAAAAGGTAAGGGTTCCACCTCATGCTCAAATATCTACTCACCTAATCTGGACAGTTTAATTTCTACACCAAGTTTAAGAGCTCACCTTTATTTATATACAGCATGTACAAAACTACAAATCAAAATAAACGAGAAGCCACAAAACGTGGCGAATAGAAAGTAAACTCATACAGTTAGGACCCAGAGACATTTAAAAAATGAAACAGCTCCAAAGAGAGCTATAAAGAGTTAACATCATAAATTCCTTCCTGTTTAGTTGAGATCTCAAGAAGCTCCATACATTCATCATCCAAATTAGACCTTAGAGGGTTTCTACCCCGGCGTTCAAACCCAATTCATATTGTACACAGCGAGCCAATCCTGCTGTGTCCTGCTCTTGACTGGGAATTACAGCAGAAACGGCCTTCTCACCCTGCTCTACCCCCAACCTATCTTCCTCATCGGACTCTGCAGATGAAATCGACTTTTGAGGCAGAAGGGATTTCTTCTTGTGTTTCCTCTTGTGCTTCTTGCCCTTTTTGGAGTGTTTGCGGTGGTGAGTCACATGGGTGTCTTCCCTCTTGTCTGCTGCCGATGGGCTGTGGTTACCAGCCCTGTCGCCGGTTGGCTGTTGTCCTAACCCATTTCTGCTCATGCTTTGAGACCGTCCTCTCTCCCCCTCTATTCCAACAACTGTATCGGTGTCTCCATTTCTGTCCACAGGCCTGTCTCTCTCTCTCCCTCTGCTCCTGCTCTTTGACCCGTCTCTCTCTCTCCCTCTGCGCCTGCTCTTTGACCTGTCTCTCTCTCTCCCTCTGCTCCTGCTCTTTGACCTGTCTCTCTCTCTCCCTCTGCTCCTGCTCTTTGACCCGTCTCTCTCTCGCCCTCTGCTCCTGCTCTTTGACCTGTCTCTCTCTCGCCCTTTGCTCCTGCTCTTTGACCTGTCTCGCTCTCTCCCTCTGCTCCTGCTCTTTGACCTGTCTCGCTCTCTCCCTCTGCTCCTGCTCCTCGAGCGGCCTCTGTCTCTCTCCCTGTGTCTCCCTGTGCTTCTGCTGCGGTGCCCATCTGTCCTGCAGGCAGGCCTGGTCCTGTCGCTGCGTGTGCTGTCTCCTCTGTGGTGGTTGGAGGCCCGGCTCTCTCTGCTCCTGCTGCGGCTCCTCCACCGCTCCTGCTTGCTGTGGGGCCTGTCCGCTCGCTGGGGGCTCCTGCTGCTGGGACGGCGCCTCCAGGATCGCTGCCCGTAGCGCTCCGAGTACCTTCCCCCTCGGTGAGTGCCGTCGCGGTCCGGCGACAGGTGCAGGTCCCGATCCGCCTCCCAGAATTCATTGCCAGGGTTCCGGAATACGTGCAGGAAGTTGCAGCGTTTCCCTTTTGGGCACTTCTGTCTGTCATATAATCCTAAGGAAAACACACACCGTCTCATTAAACGTCATTGAATGATACACAACTTAGTGATGTCATTGTAGAGATCTGGAGAATAAATCTGTGTTTTATTTTTACTGAATACCCCGAAAAACTGCACGGTCATATATAAGAGGTACAGACCATCTCTTCCCATAAGTCTTTCAGTCGTGTGATTGGCCAAATATCCTGTCTACACTGCACACAAAATACCACCAGGGCCTCGTCACAAGACAGATAGATATATACACCTTTATTTAAACAGGTAAAAATACTCATTAAAATCTATTTTCCAAGAGCGACCTGGCCAAGAGGGCAGCTTAAAACGTCCACATACCAACATTTAAACACAATGTCCACCATTCAATTACAGCACCACAATAAATGAAAAACATGAATCTAACAGTCAATTAGACGTGAAGCAATTGCAATCCTTGTCCCTTTTTATGGCCCCTAAAAAAATAAAAAGTATTTAAATGAAATCAATTCACGCAGCTCTGTCATTCTGTATATCATTCCAGGCAGTTGGGGCAGCATACTTAAAAGCTTTCTTGCCCAACTCAGTACACACCCAGGGAACAGACAATTAGACAAACATGTTACATGAGGGAGGGAGGGAGGGAGGGAGGGAGTTAGGAATAATTCTACCCCTCTACTGAATCTTTACTGAGGTTATCCAGGGTATGCTACTAGAGAGGATTTTGACCATTTTAACCATGAATTCTGCATCATTCTGGTTCACCTTCAAATTAACATTTTCTGATGTTAGAAATATTCATAATTGTAGGATAACGAGAGGTCTAGGTCCGTATTTCATACACAAGGCATATCCAACATGCCTACTGAAATCCCCTTGTGAAAAATCTTATCGGATAGGCTATTGACAGTCTATTGAGAAAGCTGCTATAAAATCAACCCAATTTAATATTGGCAATATAGAAAATCTGACAAAACCCACAAGAAAATAAAGAAACTTTAGGTGTACACATTCCTGGACTTTCAGTCAGAAATAGGCCTGGAATCAATCTGTCACCAAAAGAGGCCCAGACTCTCCTCGATGGCCTTTGCACAGCACTGGCTAATCCTTCATCTAATTTCATAATGCAAAACTATACTGCGTGAATCGGTGTGAATGATTCTGTCATGTCCCGCCTATGCAATATCTAGACCAAGCTCCGCACGTGCCGTTTAGCTACACTAAAGTAATGAAATGAGATTTGCACTCTAGCATGGGGGGAGCTCAGCATACTGGGTATAATCTGAATGGCCCTTTACACTGTACATAAACAACATAATAGCACACATTGTCCCTGCACCATTTTGACGAAAACAGATGACTCACCACATATAGCATTCTTCCATCGTGTAACTGGGCTGAGCTCACAATGCAGCTGCTTGCCTGCATACCACCTCCCGTTGAACTTGACAAAGGCCTCCATGCACTGCTCCTCTCTTGACATGGAGATACGGGTCAGAGATTGTAAATCTATGACAACAGCACTGTTAAGATTTAGTAGTAGATTTAGTAGGTGTGCAAGGGCCTACGTTTCAAACTGGATGTAAACATTTCCTCTTAGGTGTGGTTCGAAGTTGCAGCTGACCTGAAATATCAAAGAATTGGTCATTTGTGGAATTTTAAATATAAAGTAGTAAATAAAGTAATAGGGAAACGTGAAATTCCAGGATGACGTGAATAAAATGATCAACGTAAATACCGTATGTATCCACCTTAGCTAATCTTCTTACCTTAAACTGCACTACCTTGCCAATACTTCTGAACTCGGGCAGTACGTCGTGGTAGAACTCTAGAAAATGCTCATGTAGCTCTTCCTCGCTGTGTTCCAAGCATGCGTCAGTGTCGTAATCGTCACGGTGAACTTGATCCATGCCAAACGTCACAAACATGCCCCGGATCAACAGTGTAGGGCTGGCCATGGGATGAATGTGCTTACGAGAGCACCTGAAAGAGGGGGATAAAGGAAAGCATGATTTTGACTGAGCCATACGCTTTTTGATTGGCCAGACATAGGCTAAATATAGGCTCAATAAGCTGTCCTGCTGCTGAAGCCAAATGTTGAACACATGCAATTAAATATCAGATGTACCTTTCTCCAAATCGACATGCTCCCGTCTTGAGGAAGAAAGGACAGTTTGCTACGTCACGCTCTGTGCCATAGTTATCAGCATTGACTGACGCGGGAGCCTCAGGGTTCATCCATGGACCCTTGCTGTCTAACTACGAGGGGGAACAACAGACAAAACATGATGGTCAACGCCGCTCTTCCTTAGGTACAGTGATAATAGGATGAACACTGAATAAGTAGGACAACACACTTGAAAATCAACTATAGGTGAGACACATTGAACAGCTGGCCCTTCCAGTATATTGTACTGCCCTACTTTATGTATAAATACACTGGTATAAACCATACAGGATTTCAGTGCAATGGCTTTTTAGCACAAGACATTTACATGCATAGACCTCGCCAGCAAGTTACTGCTTACAGCCGGTAGCACTTTCCGAGTCTAAACTTAAAAAGTGAATAGGATCACAGATGACATTTTTCTAATTGGTTCGTTTTGGGTCTTCGTTTGCAAGGAAAGCATGGTACCCTATAGTACCTTCCAAACGTTGTGCAAGCTACTTTTAATAGATTATTTATTATAGATATTTTAAGTGTTAATAAAATTAAAAAACAAAGCTGCAAAACAGACATATACTAGCATAGGTTGCCATGGTAACATTTCCCACTACACTTGTGGCGTATTATGCACTGGAGCACTAGCTTGTATGTAGCAAAATGTTTACTTTGACTAGTTAGCGATCTTGAAATAGTCGTTTCCAGTGTGAATATGTTCCTATGACAAAAACCGATAAGTTTGCAACATTTGAGTTAATCACAGGTGGTGGGGGGGAATATCGAAAACGCCATTCATTTTTCCAATAGGGACAACCTGTTAAACCCAGAAGTGCTTATACAGTATGGGCATTGACACCTCCGAAAGTGACGTACGTCTGGCGAGGTCTATTAACATTTACATGCTTGTCGTTTTGAAGCTGGTGACTGACAACAACATTGCTTTCACAGTGAAGAACTAAATGCATTATGTAACAAATGATCATGCAAGTGTGCGTCGTGGTTGTGTGTCGGTACCTGACTTTCAGCTTGCTCCAACATTTTCTGAACGGCCTCCTACAAATGGTGCAAAGACATATCTGGTGAAAAATGGGTAGCAGGTAACAGAGCTGCAATACACGTTAAGAGGACAATCCTTGGAAGTGCAGGACACAAAAGAATCTTTGTTCGATGAGGTCAATTTAAAGAGTGAAAGACAACATGACAGAACCACGGGGAAAAGATACATTCTTGTCCTGAGGGTGGAACGGTGCTGGTTTCTCATTGTGTTCATCTTAGTTAAGGAACAGGGTGTTTGTTTGTGCCAATCAGTCAAGGAAGACAATCAAACTATGCAGCAGTACTATTACACGACTCAATACATCTGCATGCAGAAATGTTTCCATCACTTTAAAAGATGGGAGTTATGCATCTCATGCTCCATCCATTGTCCAAGTAGAAGAGGATATATATATATATATACACATATATATTGGTTTCTATCCTCCTGGAGCCCGTTTCACCTCTCTGTCTCTCCTCTCCTGCTGTTTGTGCTCTTTGGCCTCCTGTTCTTTCTTTTGTTGAGCCTCCCATTCCTCCTTTATGTGCCGCTGAGAACACAAGGGAACACAGAGGCCGGTTAGATCATGATAATAATAATAATACATTTGATTTAGGACGCCGTTCAAAGCACAAGTTCATCTTACATTGCAAACAGGCGAATACGGTGATAAAAAAAATCATGTGGCTGAGACATATACTATAGTAATAAACATTTAACCAAGGCAGGCATATACATTCTAGAAACAACATTTAAACCCAAAACAATTGGGAAATATATACAAAATAAACAAATACAAAAGATAAAATAAGGGCAAGGTTTCAAGTGACTGTGGAACAGATGGTTAAATGCCATAGGCAATTCTGAAGAGATGTGGTTAGAGGAGTTTAGCGAATGAGTTGACAGTGGTGGCATGTCGTATGTGCAGGGGTGCAAGGGCATTCCAGAGTCTGGGGGCAGAGCAGCTGAAGGCCCGAGCCCCTACAGTGGAGAGGTGGAATGGGGGGGTGACGGGAAGATCTGTAGAGGACGAGCAAAGAGATCGGGAAGGAGTATATGGCCGAGAAAGTCATAGAGCAAGGAGGGAGCCAGGTTGTGGAGGGCCTTGTGTGTGAGGAGGAGAATCTATTATGGCTCACCTTTCTAAATAGCCAGATTACAGGGTCAGAGTAGCACCTCGACATCCTTTACAATCACTAAAATTAAAGTCTTCTGTCCTTGCCTTGTGCAGCAGAGGGGTTCTTCTTCTGCATATGCACCCCTACACTAACCTGACATGCCAGTTGGATCGTTAGTCCATCAGGGGAGCCATCCGTCGAAACAGTTTGAAAAAGGCATGACATGTTTTCGCTGTCGGCACACCTGTGTCAGTACGATGCTGATTGGCCAGATCAGTTGCAACTCAGATTCAGTCACAAGGATTTCCTGGCTCTCCAGGTTGATTCTCACTGCAAAGTTAAACTGAAGCTCAGAGAACTGAGATCAGACTATGTCTACACCACTACATAGGACATTTTAGAACACCTGAATTAAAATTCTGTGTTGACACTAGAATTGACACACTGCCAGTGTAACGGTGGCCTCGCGAGAATATCCTGATCTCGCGAGCTTCAGTTTGACTTCGCCGCGAGAATCAGTCTGGAGCTTGGAAATCGAGCCGATTCAGGCCGGTAAACCCATGTTGAACCCATGTTGGACCCAGGTAAAGCCGGTGTTCAGTGTCGTAGTTTAACTACGGGCGTGGTTTAGGTTTGACGTAGACGACCTGGAAACAACTTAGAAAACGCCTAGAGATAACACAATATAGCATTGGCTTTATTCAAATTTATTAGAAGAGCAAAGGCATTTCTCAACGGAAAATGTGTTTCCACTCTTCTCCCCATGTTTCTACAGCAAGAGTGATAAGAAGACTGCTGGTTCACAGGTTCATCCATTCTCATGCAAAG
Source organism: Typhlichthys eigenmanni (assembly GCA_027564635.1). NCBI lineage: Eukaryota > Metazoa > Chordata > Actinopteri > Percopsiformes > Amblyopsidae > Typhlichthys > Typhlichthys eigenmanni. The sequence continues at coordinate 4,720 of JAODUK010038748.1, read as the reverse complement.
TATTTGTTTTAAAGCGCCTGCCCTCTTGAAACTGTTTCTCCCCAGATGGATGTGTCTAACAGACACATATCTGGCATCTCAAGTTAGTTTAACAGAGCCGTCTTATACTTTCACACGCTTCCGTATTCAAACAGCCAGTTACCTCCTCTTCTTCTTTCCTCCTCTGTGCTGCTTCCTCCCTCTCAGACAGGAGCCTGAACTCCTCCTGGGCACGCCTCTCTCGTTCCAGCCACTCGTCATGCAGCCGCTGTCTGAAAAGATAGCATCAATGTGTGTATGTGTGCATGCAGCGACTTAATTGGTATGTGCTATTCACAAGTGTTGCCCTACCTTTCTCTTCCTTCCTCATCATCATCATCATCTTCCTCCTCAGGTGTGTGAGTCCCATCGTCCTGTTCACCTAGGAATGATTAACGCCATTAAGTTATTTGTCAACTATTAGCATAACACAATGACATGCCACATTAAATGTTGGTAGCCCAACATACATTCTCTGGCTAAAGCTAGGGCTTGCCGTTTCCGCTTTCGTCGTTCTTTCTTCAGAAGAGCCCTGCGTTGTTTCTGACTAAATGTAAATGAGAGGGAGAAAAAGACACTGAGCACTGAGATGAGGGAGGGACATACATTCTCAGTGTCAACCCAAAACAATATTTAAACACCGAGTTTAACATAATAAAACTAACTGAATAGTGTAACTTTGAATACACAGATCCATCATAAACATGCAGTTGGGCAGACGAGATAATATGATTGTACAATTTTTACACAAGAAAAATAAATTGTAAAAAAAAAAAAAAAAAGCATAATGTGCTGCAGTTCAATGAAGAAACGTTCATGTCAATAACACTAGCAAGACTGATGTGGTCATTAGTGTACCGGTAGTAATAATGTACAACAGAATAACAGGATTGCAAGATGCATACTTATATTATTTATTACAATGGAATAGAATAGAATAGGTAGAATTAGAAAGCCACACGTGGACCATAAAACTACAAGAACTGCACGCAAGAAAGACTTGATCTTATAGTTAAATGACACCAATGTGTGCTAAAATAGCACATACAATACCTCATGGCTGGAGCAGAGTCCGAAGTCTTTGGTGTTGCCATTTGAAATTAATATTAATATAATTGTATAGGTCTATATAATTTACCACATCTGATTTATTAACGTGAAGAGAAATAAATGTGTAAATAAAGCATATGCGCTTTAATGTTTTTATGATTTAGCAAGCTGGCTATTTGGTTGTGGTTCTTCTTCTGTGCTGTGTTAGCTTTCATATTTTCTTCTTCTAACATGATTGTGTACATTACTGCCATCAACTGGACTGGAGGTTAACCCTGGTCCCAATTTTAGTCCTGTAATTATTTTATATAAAATCTTAAACATACTATCAGATATTCTAACAAAAATGTGTGGTTATAGCTACTTTTAAATAAAAAAATATTTTATATTGCAAGCCATTAGAATTTGTTTTATCACTGTATATAAAGTCCTTACACATGTACTCACCAGGGGAATCGGTTTGCTTTTAAACAGTACGACATACTCCCCTGCTGGAGTCAAAAAGAGGCGTATTGATTCTTATTCTTAAATTTATTTATTTATACATTATTTTATTTATTCATTTATTTCTGTATTTCTGTATTTCTACATGTATTTATTTATTTATTTCCGTATTTCCACATTTCCTTGTTTTCTTTATTTCCGTATTTCCATGGACATAAATGTTAAGAAGGTAGGCGGTCCTACCTCAGGCTACAGCCGGATTGGTTATAGGGGTGTGTTTGGAGCTACTACTACCGCCCCTAGCCTAGGTTACCTAAAACGAAGAAGAAGCTAATCTAATCACACAAAACTAATTAAAATGGCTATTGTAAGAGAGAAGGCATCGACATATTTGCCGTGTCGGGTGTGCATAGGTCGGGTGGCACTTGGCCCTTTGCCTAGGACGCGGCCGCCTCGAGCACTACATTATTTTTATATATTTATGTATTTATTTTTTATTATGGCAGTCCTGGTCCTCTATACAAGTGCAACAGATGAAATGCAACAAAACAAATGTATCTGCACCAACCAAATGTGCACTGTATTATTTTAATTCCAAATTATAACCAACAAAATGTCTAACTTATGTTCCATATAATCATATCCATCACATTCACATTAACTATGTTAAAATGTTGCCACATATTTATTTATTTATTTATTTATTTATTTATTTATTTGGATTGAAATAGTGTTGAAAACATGGTCACTGTAAAGTCTGTTTTAGGCTACTTGTAGTAAGAGGTAAGCCAAAACAACTATTCAGATCAAGGACATAGGTCAACATTGTTTGGCCTTATACTTTGGACATCGTTGGCTTGCGGTTATATTTAATTTAATAAAGTGCAACAAGCATGGTTTTAAGTGGTAACAAAAAGATGCAAATGGACAAGTGGCAAGTAAGGACTGTCTGTAAAATAGAGCTTATAAGGTATTTGGATCAAATGGGTATAAATAAACATTAGGTGCAGTATATTCATCAATTTACATAATTGAACCAATATGCAACCAAAATTATATACAGAGAATCCTATTGCCTTTTTGTGTTCCACCAAAGGAGAAACTGGACTGTTTGTGTCAAAAATAACCAACATCGCTCCCTTCCCGGGATATCTGAGGAACTCTGAGCAGACTGAGAAAAAGAAATGAAGGGATGTCTTGGAAAAGGGCGATGTGTACTTCAACAGCGGAGACCTTCTGAAAATTGACAAGGATGGTTTTATCTAATTCCAGGATCGAGTAGGGGACACATTCAGGTGTGGTACTACTTCCTACAGTAGGCTAAAGTTTATAAGGAAAATCTTCACAAACTGCAAATTAGTGATGCAGTACAACAGTATTAAACACTTTCAATCCTAGAGGGTAAATTCAGAAAAAATAAAACATGAAATGTGTACAGGTGAAATATTGTATTAAACTTGTATATTGACTTAAGACCTACTTGTTAAAACCTTGTAAGACCCGAGGTGATAAATATACGACGTCATTAGCTCGCCAATATACACATTTACAAATGTTTCTTAAAAAAACACACATACATTTACTATCAATGGCAAGCCAATAGAACATATTTGGCTATGTAAATGTAATCTTAAAAAAATTGGTAATGTGTTTTTTGGAGCGCTAAGTGAGACCTAAAATAGGTCTTACAGGGTTTTTTAAACCATCTGAAGACAAATAGGCCATACAGTCCAGTAGAATTGATTATTGGCCGAAGTGAGTGAGGTCAACGAGTGCTGATTTGCTGTACCAAAGACAGAATACAAACAAGTCTGTACCCAAACACACTGGAATTAAACATTCAAGTGCAAATGTAAATATTTAACAAATGGAATACAAATCACAAACTGAAAACAAGGAAATATGGGAGTGGTGGAGCTTCATTAGCACCACACATGTATTCGGAACCTGATTGGTTTATCGCCCCTTGGAAAACTTGTGCTTTTGTTGTTTTTTTATGTCACCACAGGGCTAAGTAATGCACATGCCTATGAGGCTTGGAGGGAGGACAGTGTTTCTGCCCCATGGGACTGGTGTGTGTGTGTGTCGCACACACTAGCGACACCCTGTTGCCAAGGCACTCACAACTGAAAGCCATTACCACACTCCTCCTTTCCACCTGTAACCACATCACCATCATTGCCTATATAGATTTATTTTGTTTCTCTGTTACACTCAATCGCCTTATTATTGTTAGCCATGTGAATGTTGTTCAGTCCACTACCATACCCACTCATTGAACGTAAAGTAAATGTTACACCATCCTGACCTGAACGCAGGAATAGTTTGAAGTAACGCGGGCCTCTCAGCAGCCAGCAGGAAGAAACCTCCACAGAGAGGGTCGGGCTGTTTCAAGTCATTTTCTTTACAGCTCGCAGAACTTTATGGGGCAAATGAAACATTGTAGCACATAGCTCTGTTTCTTTGCACTAAGTCCCGAACCCTTTCATCTGTGTTTTGTGTTGAATTTACATTTTTAATTTGTATTTGCACTTGAATGTTGGCCTTGTTAGTTCCAGTGTTGTCTCAGTCCCTTCCATCCACTACTTCGCATAAGCAACTCACACTGAACGTCTGATGCATAATAACCATGAAAACTCGACAACATTATCAGGAATTAGAGTAGTACATCTTCATTGGATGTTAGCATTGTCACTGATATACGGTACAGACTCAAATCTATACATAATTCCGGCACTATAGTTGTCGCAGTCTGTCTGTTATGTTTCATGTAATGGTCAGTGTTTGTTTTCCAGACCTGTTCTTTGTAACTTCCTGACCTGTGTTTCCTACGGTAGTCTTATTAGTTCCGCCTATGTCTTATTCTTGTCTCGTGCAGTTTCACTTGTATTGTATTTATTCCCTTGTGTTTCCTCCAGTCCGGTGTCAGTGTTTGTCTATTGTAGACGCTTGTTCTCTGTATTCCTGCTTTTGGTTATTAAAAAGGGATAGTCAAGGGAAATCAGTAATTTTAGTCTTAGCATGTCATTAAAGGATGTAGAGGCTTAATATTAACACATACAAACTATGAAAATCAACTTCCACTTGAATCGCAAAATATTCCCTATATTTATTTAACTTTCTGTCTGTCCGGCGATTTTCTGGGTGGAGTTAACTCGAGCGTGGGGATGTCATGCCGCTCCTGGACTATAAAAAGAAAAAGTGTCAC
>JAODUK010038737.1:0-21183 GCA_027564635.1 Typhlichthys eigenmanni | reverse complement strand
ATGTCATTCTTAATTTACTATTTCAGCTGTATGTCCTGTGCTCTTTGCATCTCATGCCTAAATGTACCATTTGCCACCTACAAAAGACAGTGCTTAATTTACATGTATGGCCCATCTCAACCACACCCAAGCATTTGTCCCAGCTACAGACTGAATAGCAGGATATGACTGTCATTGTATTCCCTGACACCCAGCTGTGTCTGCAAGCTTGCAGCTAAAGTCTGCAGTCACACTGGAACCAACCAAATTAACATTTACCTATGGGGGTGGCAATGACGGTTTCCCCTTTGTTCTATGCTGTATAAAGTTACAAACTTGCCTTTGTTACTCAGAAACGTGTTGGTGGAACTTTAACTGGTGAAACCATACGTGCTCCCTTGATACGCACCATTGTATTTATTAAAGCCTGCTTTCCTGATTCAACGCTATTCAACAACGACTGGTCTACGTTTTTATGATAGAAAATTATTACTATCACAGGTAATCAACCATATAAAGTGCAATAGGTAATGGCCTAGCATTTTTAATTTATTTATAAATAGTGAGAGAAGAGCATGAGAAGTAAGTGCAAGACTTAAGAGCATGACAATTTAACAAGGGGATTCAAATAGGACATTCTGAGATAGGAGAGAGTGCTAAGAGGTGGCAAGGTTGCTGGTCAAGGTACCAAGGTTTATTTAGCTCACGGCATGCATAGGCAAACAACTTATCATTTAAATGAATAATACCATTAAGTATTGGTAATGTGATTTACAGTACCTCCATTTACCATAGCTTTAACGTTAACGCTATAAACTATAGCTTTAAGGTTAACGTTATTAACTACAGCTACAGTATAAACTATAACTTTAAGGTTGAAGCTATAAACTACAGTATAAACTATAGCTTTAAGGGCCTTGTGATTAAGATGACCGTTACAGTCGATTAAGGACATCTGCATCCCTTTTGGTCAATTACTCTTTTTGTTTAGAACGCAATTTTTCATTTAAGACTAAAGGAGCTCTTACTTTGGTGGCAGCAGGACAGTCACAGGAAAGTCAGCTGGAGCTAGAGCTCGGACCTCAGCCTCCAGCCTGTCCCTGAAGCCCGGGAACAAGCAGTTCCCCCCCGTCAGCACGATGTTCTTGAACAGGTGAGGCTGCATGTCTGCAGAGTGCACACACAGCACTGGCTAAGACACTACAAATGATGTGCTGACTGGTGTGAGTCGAGTGTCCTGCTCCACCTGAAGGTCCTACCTTCTGGTGTGGAGCGAATAGCATGGACGATGGCCTCAGGAACCCCCATCTCCTGCATCCCGATGTCTGATGGATGGAACAGCATCTCAGGAACAGCAAAGCGCTCATTGGCCAGACGCAGTATCTGCTCGCCTGTTTTGTATTTCCCTGTGAAGAGCATCTCTTCTCTGGGCTGCACGTGCGCACACACACACACATTGAGAACTTGCGCGCACGCACACACACACACAAACACAAGAGCACCACACCAGGCCAATGTCTCCTGACCTTACAGAAGCCTTTCTTGATGGAGCTGAAGTCTGGAAGGACATAATCTCTCATCACCGTGTTTTCTGGGACCTTGCGCCTGCATGCACACACACGCACAGGCACAATGTTTCGGTCGGAAAAACGCCATAAATGACGTGCGTTTGGTAAAGATAACACCTTTAAATACTAGTATTTCACGGCGTTCTAGCGCCAACATACTGCAGTGAAATACACGCAATCTCCCATAATCAAATGAGCTCCACCTGTTAATTTACATAGCCAGTAGATTTTAATTTCTTCCACCCAATGAAAGACAATTTAGACCACAATAGTTCACTACTGATTATACTCTAGTCTATTTGTAAAATGTTGTGTCCACGTTAAATGATGCAACGCTATACATAATATATGGATAGCCTACTGCTTGAAATACTGTACATGCACGCATACATTTAGAATATTACGTTATATTAATTGAATTTCCTCAAATGAAATGCATGCTTAATATCTTAACACAATGTCCACTAGACTGGGAATGTCTGGTCCTTAATCGAATGTATTAGTGTAAGAGCCATATCGGCATTATCATTTGACATTTCATCGCGTCAAAGCGACTAACTGTTGGTAAATTAACTAAACTATCCTATTTACTTTTTCTGTTTCGTTTGAGGAAATTGTTGACATTCAGTGATTTCTTTTCAATTATTTTATTTTAACAAAAGTAAATAAAATAGAAAACAACATAAAACTAAATGTACTGTAATAATAATAATAATAATAATAATAATACATTTAATTTAAGGATGCCTTTCAAAGCACTCAAGGACATCTTACATTGTACAGACAAATATAAAGTTCAATATAGTGTACTGTTTTCCTTGCAAACTTAGCTGGCCAATGAATCTCTAAAACCAAAAAAGTGGTTTGAAATAAAATGTCTGGTTTGAATTAGGCTTCAGAAAACAAATGTCTTCACTGTCTAATAATATTAACAATAAAAGGCTAATAACAATAATAATACAAATAATAATAGGTTAATAAGAATACTACTACAATATGTATTTGTATAGCACATTTCATACAAACATTGCAACTCAATGTGCTTTACAGGGTTTAAAACCTTATAGTGTAGACCTATGTGCATGATTATAGCCTAATAATAGCCTATAGTAGCCTATAGGGCTATTGTAATAATGCATGACTGTCATAAAAATAGATATTACAAATTGTAGAATAGAAATATGATAACACACTAAGTGTTCAAATAACCCTGCAGCTCTGCGGATGTCTGGGGTACAGGTGTTCACGGGTCCTCAGAGACCTAAAAGGCCAATATTCGACCCGAGACCCAAAAATGTTAGGATTCTCGCGTAAATGTGATTTACCAACTGGACCCAATAATTCATTAATAAATATCTTTACATTATAATATGTAGCTTAATATATAAAAAGATGCAATTACAAAATGTTGAAACCGAAAAAAAAACTGCATGTTTTTATCATGGTCTGACGAAACAGCAGCTTCAGTGGTGCCTGTGAGCGATACTATTGCCAGCGCCCCTGAACATGTATAGGCAACTTGCTTATACTTTTACTTGCTTGTGGATCTGACCGTGGTGCGTGATAGGAATTACAAATGTAAACATGGAAGAGGTCCAGCCTTGGCTTCTGTTGGTAAGTCTAAATTATTAACTCACTTATTAATGAACTTTTATCATTTGACAGCAGTGTGAGTGTGGGAACTTGTGCGTTCCTCAACCAACAATTCTGAACTGTTCCTTGACTATTGAAGGCGACATGGTGTTGCCTGTTGCGACATCATATTAAGGTTCTGTTTATTCTTTCGGTACTCAGCAGGTCTGTTGCACCTGAACGAGTATGAGTCTGTTTAAAAGAAAAATCCACGGTTTGTCGCCGGGTCCAGTCGGAACGGATCTCAATTTATGGGTTTTTAATTTATGCAAATCAGGTCGGGTTAAAAATGCTTTGGTTCATTTCAGACCAGGTCAAATGGTTTGGACCCGTGAAGACCTCTAGTCTGGGGTCTTTAATTTCCTGCATTTTGGTCAAACGTTATATAGCAATTTCTGCCTATTTTGCATGGGGGAAGGGCATAAATAACAAATACATCCTAAGTGATATGCTTTATTCACAGTTTAAAGGTGCTGTGACATAGACTTTACATTAGGCTTTTAAACAACGATTTCCAAATACTTGTCACAAAATAAAATAAATTATTTTTACGTTCCCCTATAGACAATACATAGTCTTCGTTACGCAATTCACAAACATAGTGTGGCTGACTTTAGATTGTGAAAGTCACGGCAACAGAGTTATTCTCTGCGTTAAAAAAGGATTTTATAACAGGAAATAATAATCAACCCAGTTATCTGAATAATATAGCCTAATAAATAGCCTACGTTTCAGGGCTTAATAAAGAAGTGTCAATGGAAACACTTAATAAAGAAGTGTTACTTACTGAGCGATGTCCATGTCTTTGTAGAAGTCCTGAGAAACATAACAGACATCTTCTTTCACTTGGTTGATGACATGAGTCTCATCCATAACATGGAGCTGTCTGTGCAAGCACCAAGACAAGCAGCTGGTTAGTTAGTTAACCAGTTCAGTTACACTATCATTCACTGGTTAGTTAGTTAACCTGTTGAGTTTCACTACCATTCACTGGTTAATTAGTTTACCTGTTGAGTTACATTACTATTAACTGGTTAGTTGTTGAGTTTCACTACTATTCACTGGTTAGTTAGTTAGTTAACCTGTTGAGTTACACTACTATTAACTGGTTAGTTAGTTAGTTAACGTGTTGAGTTTCGCTACTATTCGCTGGTTAGTTAGTTAACCAGTTGAGTTACACTACCATTCGCTGGTTAGTTAGTTTGAGTTACACTACTATTCACTGGTTAGTTAGTTAACGTGTTGAGTTTCGCTACTATTCGCTGGTTAGTTAGTTAACCAGTTGAGTTACACTACTATTCACTGGTTAGTTAGTTAACCTTTTGAGTTACATTACTATTAACTGGATAGTTAGTTAATGTGTTGAGTTACACTACCATTCACTGGATAGTTAGTTAATGTGTTGAGTTACAGTACATTAAGACATTTTTCTGTATCAGCCATTAGAAAGGAAAATCCGACTAGCATCTCTCGTATTTTGAGCAGAAATCGACTGATTCTGATCTTCTGCCAATTGATCGGTACATCCCTAGAAATACCCAAAGAAATGTTGTCACTGGTAGCACTGGTGATACCAACCTTCTCAGCTTCGCACTAGTAATTTTTTTGGAAGCACCCGTTTTTTTTTTGTATTAGAACTAGCATGGTGAGTTTCCTACAATGGATGGGCCGCATCGCCTACATTAAGCACACAGAAGACATCCCCTTTCTACCTCAACTTGTATGCCTGCTGCATTAGCCCTTGTGCTGTTCAACATGTCTGAGTTGGTTCTCCACATTATTTTAAAATAATCATCTTAATCTTTGGATTACAGTATGCGTAAATTCACATTCACAACAGAGCACCATGTCTTCTACGGCTCCGGTGTCCAAAAGTAACTTGCTGATAAAAAGTGACGATGCCCTCCCTGGCTGGGCTGGATCTTAATGTCCGTGATAATAGCAAAGGTGTGCATTTATGAGACATATGGTTCAGGTAACCGAATTGTTGCCAAATAAATTATTTCAGTTTTAAAATAGGCTAATTCATTATTAGAATGTGCTAGATATTGTTTACAATGTTTGCGTGTTTGGTGTATGCAGATGTCCAATATCGTTGTTTATATTTCAAAACAAATTTACTAATATAACATTAATAAAATATATATTTTGCAATTATTCTTCTGACTGCATTGACCTGCTCTGTGCTCTATAGCATATCCAATCCTGTCATGTTTTATACCTGTTTAAATCTCTTAAAAAGCATGAATTCAACCCATCAAATGCACTTTTGCTCATTTCATGAGGGTTATATGATACATTATAGCTCACCCAGTCCTTTGAACTTATTTTAAAGGAGCAATACAAGCCATAATCAATTTTACAATAAGTGATCACATCCTCTACCTTGAGACAAAAGGTTGCTTCTGCCTCAAAATCACTTGCTTTAATTCATGAGGGTTATATTAATATATTACAGTTCACCCAGTCCTTTAAACCTGTTGACATTAATTTAAAGGACCAATACACTAAATGCATGTTTATGCCTGCAGCCTCTACCATGTGACTCAAAGTTTGCTTGTGCCTAAAAATATATTGCTTTCATTATTTCGGGTTATATTTCATAGTGCGACTACTTATGAAATTTAGCGCACTTTTTAAAAAAAATATTTGCAAATTGTGACTGATTGGTGGTGGTCTGGAGCCCTGCATACAGAGGCCCGTTTTCAGCAACCATCACCCCCGTTCTAATTTCAAGGCAAATTGATCATTAGAAATCATTACAAAGTCCCCTAGGCCATGTGTTACAGATAAGAGTCAAATTATTGTAAACCCCCTCAATCAGATGCTGGCAGACAGGCAGAACATTTGTTTTACAGGGGTAAATATTTACCTGTAGGATATTATCTCCTTCAGGTGATTAGTCAGTAATTTGCCTCCAACGTTGATCCTATAAATAAAACCATTCATCTTTAAGGACTGGAACTGAGATTGGACTAGATTTGAAGTGGAATTAATTAATCCCAGGTCAGTCTTCAAATATACGTTTTGTAACCTCAAGATGGCGTCCTTCATTTTGCGTCCTCGGCAGTACGGAGCGACGTGTGTGAAGGAGAAGCCAGAGTCCACCAGCAGGAGGCACTGCTCTGAAGAGTTCTTATGGAAGTAGTTGTGAGCACTGAGAGAGCCAGCTGGAACACACACACACGCACACATGCACGCTCACACAACACACACATGCCCCCACAAAAGTAATCACCAGAGATTCGTGGTTAGTGGGGAATTCATAAGTTTCAGACACTGATCTAATATGACTTCTACAACGCTCTTCCATCCAACACCAATAGAACGAAGGCATGAAGACATTTATGTGTAGCGATATATGGTACCTACTAAATGTTATTTACAGTGTAACATGTTTAAAGTACCCAGTGGCTCCTCATGAGTATATAAAGTAAGAATCATCTCAGAAACTACCTTCCTTCTCTTCTCTTATCTATTTTCCAGCGAATCTATCTTGCCTGTCAATCATATGAATGCTCCAGAGAAGGAGTGTGTGTGTGTGTGTGTGTGTGTGTGGGGGTGGGGGGTGGGGGTGGGGGGGGGGTGGGGGGTGTTTGTCGTGTTGACCTCAACCTCTTTCATTCTTTTTAGCTAGCTTTTGATGCATCTCTCTCTCTCTCTCTCCCTCCCTCCCTCCATAATCCTACATACACCACATTTAAATAGGTTAAATTAGAGAGTCAGGTAATGTTTAGGTCAAATTAAGTTACGTTTGTATTACCGTTGATCCTCAGAGCGGACTGGAACTGATATTCCTCAAACAGAATCTCAGTCATCGACTCCTGAATGGAGCTGAAGTTGAAGTAGGGTTCTGTGATCACAATGCTGGTTTCGGCAAAGTCTACCTGCACACGCATGCACACACACGCACGCACGCACGCACGCACGCACGCACACACGCACACAAGATTTCAGGAAGACATATTTTCCTCCCAGTCAATTACCTTTCTATATGACCAATATATCCTCCAATCAGACACCTCCTGTACCTTATCCTCCAATCAGACACCTCCTGTACCTTATATCCTCCAATCAGACACCTCCTGTGCCTTATCCTCCAATCAGGCACCTCATGTACCTTATATCCTCCAATCAATTAAAATAGATAAACATTTAGGTGTAACTGTTTAGTTAAAGGTGATTTAAGCAAAGCTAGAAAAGATTGTTGATATTTTAACATCATCAAAACAAAAACACCTCTCGCTTCAATGCCACATTGGGAAGCTCCACCCACCACATTGAGTAATGTATAGTTTATCGAAATACCAGAAATAAAAATCAGATCGCCGTTATTGAAAAAACAGTGATCAGTGATGCTATCACCAAGGCTGGGATAGTGTTGTGTGGTGCGGCCTGCACCACCTTGTGTTCCCATGTACAAAGCCAGAGCTGTGTAGCAACACCAGATTATGTTTTCAGCGAGCACAGAGAACAAGCAGCTAGCAGACTATGGAGATATTTGGATTAGATTAGAATCACTGACCCATCTTTATTCTTAAGTACCTTGAAATTCTCTTTACCAAACAGGTGGTCCCACACCTTCCTCTGGACATCCCAGTTGACCAGGTAACCCTGCAGACCAACACAGTAGATGTCAGCAAGGGTAACCCTGCAGACCAACACAGTAAAATACGCACCCTGTATGCTGTAAACCTGCAGTAGCCATATGTTAGCATGCACCTTCTGGAAGGGCAGAATGTAGAAGAGCCCGGATGGATCCTTGATCTCATCCAGCTGGTTAGCTGTGAAGGTCTTCAGTCTGGATGTCTTGGAGCGGAACTGGCAGTTTGGGATCACACTGCAGCAAGGAGGACAAACTCATATTTAACTTGTTTATTATATCACGTCAGACTGCAGATCTCATGACATACGTCATCAAAGTAATATTTGCCACAAGCCTCCGATTAGTGAAATGTAGTATGAAAAATTGCTAAAGTTAAACTGTAGGTACAGGAATTTAAAGAGACGTATATCAACACTACGGTACATTAATCATGTTAAGTGTGATTCTATGATGCCCACTACTATTGTGTAGCTTCACGTTGTTACAGTATATTATACTAATAACGTATGTTACATTATAGCACAGAGCCACATTAGACATCATTATATTGAGGCCAAGACGCTGTTTACGATAAGTAATAAATGACGGTATTGTGGACACAAAGTCATCATTAGCTGTAATAACTGGTAATTACAATAGGCTTCCCATATTGTTTTGAATAATAAGCAATAATACGGTTCATTCTGGTTTTATTTTCTGCAGCAACGTATATCCAAATCAAGTAGGTTTCTGTAATCTAATATAGGCTCCCAGTACTAACATTACGGTACAGTACGGTAAATGTATAATAGTTTGTTTACCTGACTGTTTGGTCAGTGTATCCTATTTTAGCGGAATACGCTCCGTTATCCAGGACTAGCGTCATGGTGACTCCAGGATCGTTAATGTGTACAACATTTAACTTTAATATTCACTTATTAATCTTAGATCATGTTGAATACATACTAAATCAATAAAAAGCAACATTCCTCCAACGCGCTGTTCAAATCACGGTGCTCAATGTGCATCTACAACACAATCCTGGTCAGAAATAGGACAGGGACTTGGTTCCGCTTCCAAAAGGTTCCTATTGATAACCGGTTATATAAGAGATTGTTGTGGAAATTGGATTATTAGACTATCACACAGCTGTCTTTTTGGTGGTTATATAACGTATACAAAAAAACATAATACAGAAGAGTCTTTAAGTTGTCAATGTTTTTAATGATTGAGCATCCTTTTAGTTGTGATCTTATAATTGTGTATTTTTTCATATTTTCTGTCTGTATCTGTTATTTGTGCTGCTGTACGACTTGGCCAGGACTCCCTGGAAAAATAGATTTTTAAAATCTCAATGGGTAATTCCTGGTTAAATAAATAAAACTACCACTGCCTACAGCAGTACTACAGCAGTTTAAATACTACCACTGCCTACAGCAGTACAAATACTACAACTACATATAGTACTACTACAGTATAAATACTACCACTATCCACCATCCAATTTGTTATGTCAAAGTTGACATACTATTGTGTATTTTTCATATTGAAAATCCATTTATAAACTTTGAATAAAGCAACAGAGTTCAAAATGGTTTCAAATGTAATTATTTATTATGTGGTTAATGATTCTGTCTATAGTGTGGTTTGTAGCAGCCTCTACTTCTGTGGAGAAGTGGCTGCTACTGTACATGGTCCAGACTGTCAGAGAGAGAGGGAGGTGTCCAGGGGGTCACATGCCCAGGGGGTCACATGCCCAGAGGGTCCAGGAGGTCACATGCCCAGATGGCCCAGAGGGTCACATGCCCAGGTGGTCACATGCCCAGGGGGTTGAGGTGCCCCACAGAGTTGAGGATGAGCGCCCGCTGGTTCTCCAGAACCTCTCGGTCCCTGGAGAGCGAGACTCTTTCCTGCTCCAGCAGGGAGCGCTCTCTCTCCAGGCCATGCCTCTCGCCCTCTAGCCAGTGTCTCTCAGCCTGCACCGCTGCCCGGTCTCTCTCCACGGCCTCCCTCTCTCTCTCCACCGCCTCCCTCTTTCTCTCCACGGCGTCCCTCTCTCTCTCCACCGCCTCCCTCTCTCTGCCCACCGCCTGCCAATCTCCCTCTAGGGCTCCACCCCCTGGCCCACGTGGCCCCGCCCCCAGCCTCTCACAGGGGGCGGGGCCACGTGGGCACTCGTCCGTGCGTCCGTCAAACGTGTCCTGGCAGTCAGGGGCCGATGGGGGGCGTGGCCTGTATCTGGGGGCGGGTTCGGGCTCGTCGTCCTGGGTGATGGGCGTGAGCAGGGGGCCGCTGGTTGCTAGGCGACCCTCCATGGCATCGTTCATCAGCTGAAACCATGGCCAGGAGGCGGAGCTGTCGGTCTCCATGCCGACAGGTGGGAAACGCAGGTCCTGCCGACACAGTTAACCATGTCAACCAGCCGTCAGTCTATGGGCAACCGTGGCGACATAGGCCACTGTAAGATAACATCTGATACATAGGCCCCTGTAAGCTAACGCCTGATACATAGGCCCCTGTAAGATAACGTCTGATACATAGACCACTGTAAGCTAACGTCTGATACATAGACCCCTGTAAGCTAACGTGTGGTACATAGGCCCTTGTAAGATAACGTCTGGTACATAGGCCCTTGTAAGCTAACGTCTGATACATAGGCCCCTGTAAGCTAACGTCTGATACATAGACCCCTGTAATATAACGTCTGATGCATAGACCCCTGCAAGCCAACGTCTGATACATAGACCCCTGTAAGATAACGTCTGGTACATATGCCCCTGTAAGCCAACGTCTGATACATTTACCCATGTAAGCTAACGTCCGATACATAGGCCCCTGTAAGATTAACACGAGACTCTCTGACTTTTGGGAAGTAATATTGTCGATTTCCATTGGCTGTTAGCATTGTTACTCACAAGTCGCCGCAATTTCCAGTGCAACGATAGTACAGTATTTTATTTACTAATTTAAAATCAAACATTTATTTTAATCGGTAATGGTAGCCTACAAATTGTTCAGATTTACAAGACCAGTAAACAGCCAGAGTCCTGTTTAGTTTTCCTCATTGCAAGTTTAACGTCCGACTTGGTTATTCAGTTATGTAGTTGGTCGTTGTGCATGTCAATCAAAATACCTTGCTTGTCAAGTAGGCGGGTACTGATGCAGTTAACCAGCGCTGTGTCCCAGACTTTACGCATGTAAAGGCTAGTCTAGGGGTAACCATGGTAATTGTGCTCTACCTTATACCTCCTCTTCAGGTTGTCCCACTTCTTGGACAGCTGATAGGTTGACACTTTACCCAGAAGGCCGAGCTCCTTCAGGATGGCCCTGCAGGACGACACGCACACCCTTCACAGTAAGAGCCCCCTACCTTCAGACATAGCAAGATGTCAGGACTTCACAATAAGAGCTTACTTACTTCCAGGCAGCCTTGGCGGCGTTCCTCTTCCCCGTGAAGAGTGCTTCATTCGCTGCTCGCAGTCTGATCAGCCGCCGCGTGTCCTGCTCCGTCACTGCCGTTACCATGACAACAATAAACTTTAAGCTCCATCACTTCCATTAATAAATAACTTCATAAAGATTAATGTGAACAAAACTGATCCTCTGGTGGGCCATAAAATGAAAAGAGAAATGTTGGCTATTAATCTAGCACATCTAAACCGCCTGTATTAAATCTGAGGTTACCAGTTTTGGGGTTATATTAGCCTCAGATTTAAGCTTCAGGCCCACATTAACAAGGTCAATAAAATATAATTCTTCAACCATAGAATCAAACAGACGTGGGGAAAAACGTGCTTTTGTTTCAAGCAGACTTGACTACTGGAATACGCTGTTCACCGGCCTCTCAAAAAAACATCCACGGAGAGACTACAGCTCATTCACAACTCTGCAGCTAGGCTTTTAACTAGAATTAGGAGTGCTACTACTGCTTCTATTATTACCATTGGCTGACCTGCACTGGCTACCGATGCAGGACCCTTACATATAAGGCCTGAAATGGGCTAGGACCAAACTATATTGCTCAATTAATTGTCAGTTATGTACTCTCCAGAACCCTGCGGTCATCTGACAGTAGATTTCCTGTAAGAGCAAAAAGAAAATTTGGGATGCAGCCTTTATTAATTACGTCCCTAAGATATGGAACACACTACCTATAGCTACCAGGGAATCCAGCTCAGTAAATCAAATAAAAAATATATAATCAAAACAGCCTTTAACTATCTTGAAATCCTTCTGCATTGCTACAAAAATGGGATGTCTATATTAATCTGTACTTTATTTCAGCTATTTATTGTTTATGTGGAAGCGGTCATACCCCAAGTCATACTGCCATATTAAAAGAATGCAGACAGTAAGATGATGTATGTCTAACAATATTTACAGACCCATGTTATACGCTGGTAATAAGATGATGTATATCTAATGAGGCTGTCCCGAATACCATTTTACAGGCTTCAAATTCTTGGCAGTACAGCCCCTAGCCATGGGTCAGGGGTCACAGGTCACAGCCCCCTCGTGCACACCCCTAGTAGTCACAGTAACCGTACTCTTGTAGGAGGAGTCTGTGGGCGTGGAGCATTCCTCTCCGCTGGCGTCGATGTAGGTGACGTTGGCCTCCGCCTCGTCCTCACCCCCCCCCTCCCCCGTGCTGGGGGAGGGGGGGGGTGGGCTGCCCACCAGCGCCTCCTCCTCATTGGTCCACAGGGGCGTCACCCGGGGGGCGTG
The DNA here is from genome assembly GCA_027564635.1 of Typhlichthys eigenmanni. NCBI lineage: Eukaryota > Metazoa > Chordata > Actinopteri > Percopsiformes > Amblyopsidae > Typhlichthys > Typhlichthys eigenmanni. The sequence continues at coordinate 8,694 of JAODUK010038737.1, read as the reverse complement.
GCCCAGCAGACGGCCCTCTAGAGCCTCGCCCATCAGCTGGAACCACGGCCAGGCGGCAGGGTTTTGAGGCTCCGCCTCCCGGGAAGGGCACCGCAGGTCCTAGAGAGAGACAGGTTACACTCATGTGTTGTGCAGTGTGTGTGTGTGTGTGTGTGTGTGTGTGTGTGTGTTCACCTTGAACTTGGTCTTCAGGTTGTCCCACTTCTTGGCCACCTGGTCTGGAGTGATCTTCCCGCTCAAACCCATCTCCTTGACTATCCCCCTGACAGCGTTCACATTGAGACACGTGTCAAGGCATCGTGCTATTGCCTAGCAACACCAAGCCCTCCCACAGGGTGAGACGGACCAATCAGGCAGTACCTCCAGGCAGGCTTGGCCGTGTTCCTCCGACCCGTGAACAGACACTCGTTGGCGGCTCTCAGCTCAATCAGGCGCCTGGTGTCTTCCTCCGTCACTGGCGGTCGCACAGGGGTCACATACAGGTTAGTTAGGTCATGGTGTTAAGTTACTTACACGAGTATATTACACCACTGCCCCTCTATCTGTTCATTGCCATGACCTCATACACCCTTCTACTCTATTTACAGTTATTTCTACTGGTAGTGTGTTCTACTGTCTCTACTGGTAGTGTGTTTTATTGTCTATACTGGCAGTGTGTTCTACTGTCTCTACTGGTAGTGTGTGTTCTTCTGTACTAATAAAGTGCCTTCAGGCAAGTGGTCGAATTAGTAATCCACAGTAACATGTAGAAAGCAGACTAGAGCAGCATGTAAAATGTCCTGGAAATACAAAGAGTAGCAGTATGCGGAGGAACACTCGTGATTAAGATGCAATATATTTATGAATTGATTATATTATTCTGATCCACTTTGCTTTGTTGTGCATATATGATATGCTCAAGTGTTAAGAAGCCCTAAGGACCTATTAAACATCCCTTATGGGTTAGGGTTAGTACGTTTGTACGTGAGCTCGGTGAAGCGTTGCAGCTCTGCGTTTTTCTCGCTGCTCTCCACCAGGAGGTCCATCTCCGACTCCGTCAGAAACTCCGCCATGCCCCCTCCCGCCCGGGCCATTGCTCCCCCAGCCCGCCGCGCCCGCTTCCTGGGCACCGGGGGCGACGGCTCACACTCCTCGTCTCCGTCTTCCACGATGGGCGTGAGCAAGGGGGCGGAGCCTGCGAAGCGGCCCTCCATGGCATCGTCCATGCGGTAGAACCAGGGCCAGGAGCTGGGGCTGGGCTCGGAGCCCCGGGACGGGAACTTGAGCTCCTGGAGGGCGAGGAGAGAATAGTGGTCAGGGTGGTGCTGGGGGCCAACATGGCCGACCACCAGGAGCCAACATGGCCGACCACCAGGCTACACAGGCCCACTGACACCCTGTATTCAGGTGGTATAAACACACACACCTTGTACCGTCTCTTGAGGTTGTCCCACTTCTTGGCTAGCTGGTCCGTCGTCACTTTCCCTTGAAGACCCAGCTCATAGAGGATGGCCCTGTTACCATGACAACACAAGACATCACCACAACGACAGGCCACATCGGGCGGCCCGGCCAGGTGGTCTTACCTCCAGGCTGGCTTGGCGGAGTGCTTCCTGCCTGTGAAGAGCGCCTCGTTGGCCGCCCGCAGCTTGATCATCCGCTCTGTCTCCGGCTCGGTCACTGGATCACACACACACACACACACACACACACACACACACATATACTGGATCTGGATACAGGGTGGGATTAGGTCAGATTATACAGAGTGGTATTATGGCAGATTACACATAATGGGATTAGTGGTATTAGGTCATATTATACAGAGTGGGATTAGGTCATATTATACAGAGTTGGATTAGGTCAGATTATACAGAGTGGTATTAGGTCGTATTATACAGAGTGGGATTATGGCAGATTACACATAATGGGATTAGTGGTATTAGGTCAGATTATACATAGTGGTATTAGGGCGGATTATACAGAGTGGGATTATGGCATATTATACAGAGTGGGATTATGGCAGATTACACATAATGGGATTAGTGGGATTAGGTCATATTATACAGGGTGGGATTAGGTCAGATTATACAGAGTGGTATTAGGGCGGATTATATATAGTGGGATTAGTGGGATTATGTCAGATTATACAGAGTGGGATTAGGTCAGATTATACAGAGTGGTATTAGGGCGTATTATACAGAGTGGGATTAGGTCAGATTATACAAAGTGGTATTAGGTCGTATTATACATAGTGGGATTATGGCAGATTACACATAATGGGATTAGTGGTATTAGGTCAGATTATACATAGTGGTATTAGGGCGGATTATACAGAGTGGGATTAGGTCAGATTATACAGATTGGGATTATGGCAAATTATACAGAGTGGGATTATGGCAGATTACACATAATGGGATTAGTGGGATTAGGTCAGATTATACAGAGTATTACTCTTGTAGGAACACTCGGACATCCTCCTCCAGCCCATGGGGACGCCCTCGGGGGGCGGAGCCCCGCTGGGAGACGCCCTGCCGCGCTCTGGGCTCTGGGCGGCGCCTGTGTCCTCCATCTCCGTCTTGATGAGGAATTCCAGAATGTCAGCGCTCTCCTGGGCGTTGCCGTGGTGACAGGGCGTGGGCGGGCCCTCGGGGCTGAGCACCAGGCTGCTGTTGTACAGGCGGCCCTGCATGGCGTCGTCCATGATGTGGAGCCAGGGCCAGGAGTCCCCGCCCAGGCCCGCCCCGACCTCCTGCCCCTGGTAGGGCTGCTTCAGGTCCTGGGGCACAGGGCCGGTCAGATAGGGCTCTGAGTGGCTGCTACATGAGCTACTTAGGGCTGCTTCAGGTGCTGTAGGCTGATAAAACGCTGTATCGCACAGCCCTACTCTAAATACATTAGACACTGGAGGAGAAGCGCCCCCCCCCCTCAGAGTAGACCATTAGATTAGTAGATCAGATAGAATTACCGCCAAACAAGGCGGGCGGCATGCATTTATGCAACAATGGACGCTACAAAGAAACTGGGTCAGATGCGCATATATATACCACATGCCTTGGGATGTGCTGATTGCTTTGTTTCAAATCTTTTGAAAACTATTAATTGTTAGCCCTACTTCACAGCAGTTTAAAGCCCTTTAAAGCCATACTTCACAGCCATTTAAAGACCTACTTCATAGCCCTTTAAAGCCATACTTCACAGCCATTTAAAGCCATACTTCACAGCCATTTAAAGACCTACTTCATAGCCCTTTAAAGACCTACTTCATAGCCCTTTAAAGCCATACTTCACAGCCATTTAAATACCTACTTCATAGCCCTTTAAAGCCATACTTCACAGCCCTTAAAATCCCTATTTCACAGCCCTTTAAAGCCATACTTCACAGCCTTTTAAAGCCATACTTCACAGCCCTTTAAAGCCATACTTCACAGCATAAACAGCCCAACCCACCATTAAAGGTGGGGTTAGATATTCTAATCCAATAAATTGTCAAACTCAGAGAATGTCTCCTTAGGGTCACTAGCTGCCTGTGTGTGCTGCTACACAGCCCTGTCGATGTGACTGAATCACAAACATCAGCTTTGTCAATGTGTGTCCAGTGTGTCCATGTGTGTGTCCATGTGTGTGTCCAATGTGTGTCCAATGTGTGTGTCCATGTGTGTGTCCATGTGTTCCTATTTACGGAGCCAAGGCTGTGTAGAATTACCAGATTCATTTTTAAGAACACACACACAGAATGGTAAAATAGCAGAATGGGAGGAGATATTTGGTGAATTTGACATAATGTGTATTATTTTACATTTATCTTACAAGTCTCACAAGAGATTTAAAGATTTAAGACTTAAGATAGAATAATAATACTGTATATATATACACACACACACACACTAGTAATCATCTTGCCCTGGATTACCCCATTCTGAATTAAAAAAGTAAACAAACACATGTAAACATGTACATTTGTTAGTAAACTATACTAAGTATACTAAGTAATTACAACAATAATCATATTTCCACCTTATACTTTGTCCGTAGATTGTCCCATTTTTTGGCGATCTGGTCAGCCGTCAACTTTCCCTGCAGACCAAGGCCTCTGAGGATGGTGCTGCACGCACACACACACGCACACGCACACGCACACACGCACAGTCACTGAGACGCCCTGCAGGCTCCAGGTGAAGCTGTAGAGATGAAACATGAAATCATAAAGATGAAACTTACTTCCAGGCGATCTTGGCAGAGTTCCTCTTCCCTGTGAATAGCGCCTCATTAGACGCCCTGAGCTCGATCAGCCTCTTCACGTCTTCCTCTGTCACTGGGTCAAAGGTTATCAATATCACCCGTTGTCAATATCAACATTATCAATATGACCAGCACTCACTTTTATACGAGTTCTCGAGGCCATGGGGCAGCGCGTGCACAGCGGGATCCATCGTGCGCGAGAAAGACGGGGTTCGATTCTCTGCCAGCGTGCTCGTACTCGTGCACGGGAGCGCGTCCACTCAGACGATTCGATCCGGAGCGCGCAGCTGCCGGCTGCAGCGAGCTTTAGAGCAAGGCATCGCTGCAGTTCCCGACAGCCACCGCGCTCCAGCAGCTACGTGCACGGTGCTCCCGAGGCTGCCGAAACAAGGGAGCTAGCATGGAGCTAACGTGGAGCTAACAGGCTAACGCTAGCAGCCAGACAAAACGAAGGCCTGTGACGCCTCATGCAGATACACTTGCTGCTGTCTGGCGCGTCGCAGTGACGTCACCAGGAGACAAACAACAGAAGGACGTCTCCTCACCGTCACGTGACCTAGCAACACAGCGGGGCGGTGCTTAGTGTACCCGGACCACGCCCAAACTAAATATGTCCATTCAACCATTCAGTTATGTTGGTTAATCATTTGGTACCAGCTTTTTAAGATGCTTTATTATAAGATATTAGTTTATTTAATTGTATATATGGATTTACAATACTAGTTAATTATAGGCTAATATCAGTTTATTCATTATACTTACTGTACGCTAATCTACTGGCTTAATATCAGTTTATTCGTTAAAACATACTATACTATCTTGGCCTGTAGCCTACTGGTTAAAATGCAGGTAATTGTAGTAACTCTACTGTTAATTGGGTTAGCCGTTTATTCGTTAGACACTGGTGTAACATACTGTGTACTACGTTAATTGTAGGCTTCGGACTAAATACTTAATTATACTGGTTTAATAGTATCTTATTTTAGGTGCTGGTTCACTGCTTCTGCTTGAAATTAAATACTAGCCAACCACTGCCCACCATACTCAATTACTGCTTGTTTCCTTAGCTGGGCGCCCTCTGGCGGCGATGGTGAGTCACTGAGCTGCAGAGCAAGAACAGGTTGGTGTTTTCTCTGCAGGTTAAATTAATAAAAGTTGTTCTACGTTTAAATGTTGTAATACTGTATTGGTTATTTAAATCCATTGGATCCATCGTCTGAGCGCCAGTCCGAAGATGCTTTAGGCCTATATGAAAACGGGACGAGCGAAGCGTTACATCACGGGTTTGTTTGTTGCGTCGTTATAATTACATTATGAACATAGCAAATATGCAATAAAACATGTTCAAATATGTGAATTATTTCTAAGAAGATTATCTTAACATTTAAGGCTTAACCGATCAGCTAAAAATACTATTAGCAATTAAAACGATCGCTAGCTAACAGTGTCACACTGACTGTCTGAATACCCCTGTACATAAATTAAAACAATCTTTCGTCGGTAAGATATTGATTTATTCCAAACAGCAGCAGCCTGTCGTATATTACCGGTATCGTGTATTTTTGGTCGTAGGCCAGTTCGTTTTGCGGCATATAGGCGTTACTAGTCTATTTGATAGGCTATTCTGTATTGCGTGGATTTGCGTAGACTTGTCCCTTATATTTTTTGAGCGACCTCAAAACATAACCACCTGATCGCCTCAAAATAAGGCCCCTGCTGAAGGCTTGACGTCGAGGATGCTCGGATTGTTGCAGCAACGACACGATAACAAGTGTAGGCTATCATATATTAATTTTCACAAGAAAAACTATTAATTTGAGCAGAAGTAAGATCAAATTAATGAATTGCTACAGTGTGCAGATAGTAGTAGTAGCCTAGGCGATCCTAGTAGGACTAAGTAAAAGCGGTGCTCAATAACATGGATATAAGGCTAGAAGAAAGCAAAAGTTTATGACTTTAACTAATTTTCATCAGTCATCAATGAATATAACACAATTACACTGCAATCAGCTTCCACAAACAGGGTTAGAATACAAACGGAGAGACTTAAAAGAGACATGTAATCTCTTGGTCTTGACTGTAACGTAAACGTATTTAGGAAACCTTTTGCTGAAATTTGTCAAAAGCAGAGGACACATCTCTCCATGGGGACAATTATGGCAAACGTACACTATTACAATAAGCACAATATTACAATAAGCTCATTACGCAGACACTTGTAACCTAAAGTGGTTAACAGGATAAGGAGCAGGTAGGGTTAAGACATCTTGCTTACATGCAGAACCAGGCATGTTGGGATGGAACATATCCCCTTTCACCTTGGGATGACACCCTGCACTTTCAGCTGGGGTGGAACACCTTTGGGTTAGAGCAGCAACACAATGCGGTGAGGTGGAGCCCTCTAATGGTCGTGTGTTCCTTAGGGCGATGCTGGCTAGGAAAGGTCTGCTCCCGGATGGGTTCCTCCTGACCCGCGTGGCCGAGAACCCAGACCAGCCCAGTCGGCAGCGGCCCCGGGGCCGGCGGGCGCGCTTCATCACCAAGAGCGGCTCGTGCAACGTGGCCCACAAGAACATCCGGGAGCAGGTACCATACTGTCTGGTCTTCAGGCTGTAGCTAACCCTTGATTTGATTACATTACCTGAAGTAATGTAACGTAACGTAACGTAACGTAACAGTGTCTACACCCAGGGCAGTTTCCTGCAGGATGTAACGTAACATAACAGAACATAACGTAACGTAATGTAACGTAACAGTGTCTACACCCAGGGCAGGTTCCTGCAGGATGTAACGTAACATAACAGAACAAAACGTAACGTAACGTAATGTAACGTAACCCTAACCACACCCAGGGCAGGTTCCTGCAGGATGTAACGTAACAGAACATAATGTAATGTAACGTAACCCTAACCACACCCAGGGCAGGTTCCTGCAGGATGTAACGTAACAGAACATAACGTAATGTAACGTAACCCTAACCACACCCAGGGCAGGTTCCTGCAGGATGTAACATAACAGAACATAACGTAACGTTATGTAACGTAACAGTGTCTACACCCAGGGCAGGTTCCTGCAGGATGTAACATAACATAACGTAACATAACGTAATGTAACGTAATGTAATGTAACCCTAACCACACCCAGGGCAGGTTCCTGCAGGATGTAACATAACATAACGTAACATAACGTAATGTAACGTAACCCTAACCACACCCAGGGCAGGTTCCTGCAGGATGTAACGTAACAGAACGTAACGTAACGTAACGTAACCCTAACCACACCCAGGGCAGGTTCCTGCAGGATGTGTTCACCACCATGGTGGACCTGAAGTGGCAGCATTCCTTCCTCATCTTCGCCTCGGCCTTCATCTGTTCATGGATGCTGTTTGCCATGACCTGGTGGCTGCTGGCCTTTGCACACGGAGACCTGGAGCCCCGTCACCACGACAACCCAGGCCCCACCCCCTGTGTCACAGAAATCCACTCTTTCACCTCCGCCTTTCTGTTCTCCATCGAAGTGCAGGTGTTGTTATAATAATAAATATACATAATAATAATAATAATGATGATGAATATGTAACAAGAATAATGATGTGATGAGAACATCATGAATATATAAACATTATGATTAAGTAATGATAGCACCATGATAAGGACACTAATTATGTAACCATAATGATTATGTAATGATAAGGATAATTAATATACAGTATAACCATAATGTAATGTAGCTTCATGATAAGGAGGATCACATGGCGTCCCCAGGTCACCATAGGGTTCGGGGGTCGCATGGTGACGGAGGAGTGCCCCCTGGCCATCACGGTGCTAATCGTGCAGAACATTTTGGGCCTGATCATCAACGCTGTCATGCTGGGCTGCGTCTTCATGAAGACGGCCCAGGCCAACCGCCGCGCAGAGACCCTCATCTTCTCCCGCAACGCCGTCATCGCCCCGCGCAACGGCCAGCCCACCTTCATGTTCCGCGTGGGAGACCTAAGGAAGAGCATGATCATCTCTGCTACAGTGCAGCTGCAGGTAGCCCCGCCCCTCCACTAACCCCGCCCCTAACCCCCCCCCCCACACACACACAGATTATAGAGAGACATGATAGAGAGACAGCAGAGAGAGAGACAGGTCTTGTCTGTGTGCAGGTGATTCGCAGGATGGTGACGCCAGAGGGCGAGGTGCTTCCTGTCTCCCAGCTGGACATCCAGGTGGAAAACCCTTTGAGGAGCAACGGTATCTTCCTGGTGTCTCCTCTCATCATCAGCCACACCATCGACAGGGGAAGTCCTCTGTATGACGTGTCCGCGTCCTCGCTGGCCTCCGAAGACCTGGAGATCATCGTTATCCTTGAAGGTGACCCTAACCTTAACCCTAACCCTAATAGATATTCAGGTCTGGGGTCATTGCTTTCACGAGAGATTAACCAGGATTCAGTTAATGTGGTGTATGCTATCCACTGTACTTCTTG
>JAODUK010038726.1:0-21192 GCA_027564635.1 Typhlichthys eigenmanni | reverse complement strand
TTAAAAGGCCCCTCTTTGCTCCAGGTGGCAGGTGTGCCACAGCGGGGGGGCTTTGGCGGTGGCCTGCTGGTTGCACAGCGACTGACTGGTAAGGCTGCTTGGGGGGGCTGACTCACCCAAAAGTCAAGATGAGAGTGTCTGCGCTGCCTGGCCCAGCGCGCCGTTTGAACACATGACGTCAACACCAGGCGATTTGGGAGCGGATGGATGCGTCACACGCACACACACACACTCTCTCACACACGCACACATGCTCTCTCTTTCTCTCTCACACATACACATGCACGCGCAGAGAGACAGGGTTACTTTTTAATCCTCAATGCCAGAGAAGACACAAAAGCCTCAAGGTCTCCAAACTGCTTGGCTGTCAGAGACAAAACTGACAGTCAGACTTTTCCCCATGATGCGCCACGGAGGAATGTTAATCACCGCGGAAACCCATTATCTGCGCGGCCTCCTGTACGCTCCATACCTCCATTTGTCTTCTTAGCCTTTCAAAAGCTGACAATAAACTCATCGCTCTTTTACTAGAGAGTGCCATTGTTTAACAGGAGAACATGTTGAGGGAGACAGTGCCGGGAGATAAGGGGAACACGGGCTGGACTGACTGACTGTCTACCTCTGTCTGGTGGGGGAGGGGTACAAAATAAGGTTGGAAGAATGAATAAAGTCTATCACTGCTGGGGGTGCGGAGGAGGGGGGTGCAGGACCTGTGGCGCACACACACGCGCTGAATCTATAATCAAAAGGAGAGCGAATGTGGAATTTCATTTGTTTTTGTTTAGCGTGCGGCCATCGCTGTTGGCCAATTTGTTGTGTGCCTTTGGCGCATCTGTGGAGGAGTTGCTAAGCTAGCTGTTAGCTGCTCCGTGTGAACTGTGTGTACTGTGAAATGCTCCTCGATTTCACCCACCCACAAACACGCGTGCACGCACGCACGCACGCATCGCCTACAGAAGTTGGTGGCTGCTGCATCATGAATATTATGCATAAGGCTGAATGTCAACATTGATGAATCATTTTTGCTGTAAAATGCTAAATGTCACCAAACACCAGGCTGTGTCAGGGCCGACAGTGGGGCTGATATTACCAGAGGACGTGCTGTCAGCCAGACTCCAGCGCCCAGGCTGTCACACCAAACCCTAAAGGGCATAACTGTACATTATGCTGCTATGCCAGCGACACAACAGAAGGCAACCAGAGGATTTGGGTGACACTGATGGCGATGACGAGAGACAAGAAGACTGTTTTATTTCTGGTTACCTTCATTACATACCTGTAGATAGAGGTAAATACAGGTAAATGTGGGTGTTGTTATTTACGAAAGAGCTGGCACATTTAACAGCAAGACATTACTGTAGCTAACAGACTCAATCGCAATAAACAGGTTTTTATGGCGTAGGTAATAAACGCACTCAGAAAACTACTAAAGAAAGACAGAGAAAAAAACTCTCCTGAACCTGAGCAGAAACATGCAGATACAGTAGACAGACACATTAACACATCAATCAATCAATCATCAGCATAGTGGTGACAGCGTACAGGAAAACAATGCCGCAAGTAGGCTATTGATTCACTTTATATTCCACACCGGAGGAGCAAAACAAAACAACAATAGGGAGGGAGGGAGGGAGAGGGGGAGAGAGAGAGAGAGAGAGAGAGAGAGAGAGAGATGGGAGACAGGGGAGGAATATGTAACTGCCAGCTTCATGAGACATTGTCCTTCCCTTGCCATCCACCAGACAGGCCACGGACAAACTACACTAATAACATGTATGCCCATCACTCCATACAGTAGAAGCTCATGTGCAAATGAGAAGCAAACACACAGAGGTTGTCACCTACACAATCACAGAATGCAGCAATGCTGCATGCACTGTAATAGAATAACCCTCATTTGTAAACACATGCACTGTAACAGAATAACCCTCATTTGTAAACACACGCACTGTGAAAGAATAACCCTCATTTGTAAACACATGCACTGTGAAAGAATAACCCTCATTTGTAAACACATGCACTGTAACAGAATAACCCTCATTTGTAAACACATGCACTGTAACAGAATGACCCTCAATTGTAAACACATGCACTGTGAAAGAATAACCCTCATTTGTAAACACATGCACTGTAACAGAATGACCCTCATTTGTAAACACATGCGCTGTAACAGAATAACCCTCATTTGTAAACACATGCACTGTAACAGAATGACCCTCAATTGTAAACACATGCACTGTAACAGAATAACCCTCATTTGTAAACACATGCACTGTGAAAGAATAACCCTCATTTGTAAACACATGCACTGTAACAGAATAACCCTCATTTGTAAACACATGCACTGTAACAGAATGACCCTCAATTGTAAACACATGCACTGTGAAAGAATAACCCTCATTTGTAAACACATGCACTGTAACAGAATGACCCTCATTTGTAAACACATGCGCTGTAACAGAATAACCCTCATTTGTAAACACATGCACTGTAACAGAATGACCCTCATTTGTAAACACATGCACTGTGAAAGACTAACCCTCATTTGTAAACACATGCACTGTGAAAGACTAACCCTCATTTGTAAACACATGCACTGTAACAGAATAAACCTAATTTGTAAACACATGCACTGCCACTTTGTGGCCTTGACTTGATGTCACTGATCTGAGATAAGATGTGATTCCATTACACAAGTACAGAATACCCATCATTGCCTACGTTAGCTGAACACAGAGGGACGGCTACCAGATGAACTTATACCAAGTTGCATGTACAAAGCAGCATTAGGCACAGTAGTTACTGTGTGAGTGGCCTGACCTGGCCTCAGGGTACACGACCTCTCTGGGTGAAGGATCCAGCAATGAGGAGGGGACGGGCAAAGCAAAGCATGCTGGGTGACGGGCAAGCCTCGAGAGAGAGAGAGAAATGGAAAAGAGGAGGAGAGCAAAACGCAAGCCCCGTCATCGCATCCTCCTTCTCCCTCTGGCTCCTGCAGCTGTTGCTCTCAATCTCCCTCCCCTCCATCTCCCTCCATCTGCACTACCCCACCCAATCACCACTCCCCCCGCCTCCCCCTCCCCTCCCCAGCTACACAAGTGACTCAGTAAAGCAGGTCAAGTGTTAGTGAATTCCCCCTGCAGCTCAACCTGCCTGATACAAGGCCTGGATCACTGCACCAAGACCAGCAATACAATACTAGTCAGTCAGAGGAGGATTGCATTTTCTCATGTATACGTGTGTGTGTATATACACACACACACACGTATACATGAGAAAATGCACAGTACTATGCATACTTCAAGTATGTACAGTATGCACACGAGAGACACAATGGAATGCAAGGTCATCCGTCCAAATATAACACCACACGTAGGTGGTGTTATTTAGGTGAACACACATATGTGAGTCCTAGCCACACTGCCTTGAAACTGCTAGGAGATACAGTACATTATTAAATGCACTGAAGACAGACACACACACACACTAATGAATAGCAAAAGTGGGCTAGAGAAAACCCTGGAGCAGCACTAGTATTAAGGAGACGACAGCACAGCAAAGGGTCTTAAAGCAGGACAAATGGGCAGGGAAAAGCAAACACACATACACGGACCAGAGCCCCGCCCACCTTGAGACCAAACGCAGCTTGACAGACTAGAGACTAGACAGTTTGTGTTCAGCGTGTTAGCTGTGCAGGAGATATAGAAGTGGAACAGCTCCATATATCAGCGCAGCGTGGGCCTATGGGGGTAAACGACTGGGGAACACAGCCTAGACATTGTCAAATAAAGATAAATAACACGGCAAGCCATGTTGATACAACGTACCTGGGCTAGCCTGCAACAACAGACCGAACCAAAACTAAATCAATACACTCAGAAAGCACCCGCACACCAATAAGCGACAAAAATGGACCTTAATGGCTTTTTAGTGTTGAACCGACAATAATTGGTAGCCATGAGATGGTAATGGCTCTCAGGACAATTTAAACACTTATATTGAAAAATGGGATATTATTATAATTAATTTTTTTGGTGTGTATTATTATTTGTCTACAACAATTAATTTTAACAAAATGTGACACTTTAAAACTAGAATTTTAACATCACTAGCTACAGGTCTCGCCTGCGGTAAACCAGGCACTACTTTACGGAAAAGCGTTGTTTTGCGTGCGCACTAATCGAACGGCACTTCAGAAGCGCGTCACACGTGTTATTGCCACATCACACTAAAATTGACAGCAAACAAACACAAAATTAATTTCCTGTTAAAAAGATAAGCCTTCCTGTCTATTCAACACCATTGTGTTCTATGGGAGCCGGGTGCCTCCACCGACGGAGAATGGGCCTGTGGATATTACATAGGGGGTGTGCTTAGCATCCTAATGCTTCATTATCGTGACCGCATCCCCGGCTCTCCTCAGAAGATGCCGTAAGGAGCACGTGAAGCGTGAAACAGGCCCTGCAGTTGGTCTGGACTGACAGGCAGCAGTTTGAATCACAGAGGCCACTGGAGGGAGACGGGGTTAAGTCAGGGCTACACACTGCAGAAGGCACTGACCGCTACACGCTTCACACAGGACACAACACTTGGACACACACACACAGTTATTACAATGTATGCGGTGGCAAATCGACAACAGAATTTTACTTTAATAGGGTAATAATTACATGGTTTAATCAATAGTGCATTTGCCCATAAAAGCAGGTCCATGGGGTTCCATAGTCATTGTGAATGGAAATGTGTTAAAGGGGAATAAGAAGTTAGTGATGGGGAAAATACATTTACAGTGTGTGTCAAGACTGCACACAATTGCTAGGAATGCGCGCGCACGCACACACACACACACACACACACACACACACAGTAATCCACAATGCATCATACTTTAGGAGCATCCTATTGTCTACTGCATATAGTCAGACAGGCCAGACAAAGTATTTTTCTCTGCGCACCGTGTATTGAAGCGGTCTGTGGTTATAGAAGAGAGACTGACATATTCTACCGTATATGAGCAATGGGGCTTATATCTAAAAATATATACAGGCTATACGCAGTTTAGACACACACACACTGCCACAAACTGGAGGTTTTGACAGTCATTTCCTCGCTGTTGCTGTTATTGATGTCAAACAAAGGAAGCAGAAAATACCCCGGGACCTGCAGTGGAACTAGCCTATAACTGGTGGACAGCATCTCTCTGGACCATTGGGGTAGGTCCTCTATTGCTTCTATGCATGCTCCCGCAAGAAAAGAGCGAAAATGAAATCCACGCACATTGGAAGCGTCGCATGATAACGCAATTCTTCCAATATACATTCCATTCCAATAGGTTGACACATTCAACCATGTGCGTATGCACACCCATACACAGATGGGTAGAATGGTAGAAATATGCCCATTGTACTGTACACAAGACTATTCACAAGCCAAGGTACAGAATGGATACCAAATAAACACATCCACGCACGCTCACAAATCCACGACAGCGTGTTTATGCATGCAGATACACACACTTATCAGTGTGCTCATGTACTTCATAGGAGCTGCCCGTTGAGACGCTGATTTAAATGCATCTGATCTCCAGCAAGCTCCAGGCCAAACACACACACACACACAAAATATTTCTCGTTACTAAATCAATTCTTGGGAGTGGCAATAAACCATTCTTCCTCAGATAGAAATCCAATATATTGTCCCACACCCATGCCGGTGGATACACACACACACACACACACACACACACGCACACACACACACAGCTCAAAGCAACACAGCCTTGGTGTTCCACCGCACCATTCTTGGTGTCTTTATTTCCTGAAAGGGGATTGGTTCCAGGTAACTGGCAGCGTGAAGAAGACCCCCTGGGTCTTATCTAGAGATGAGGTGGTGTTTATGCAGCTGTGTCTCCGGTCAGGCCAGTCTAGGACAGAACTCCTACCCATGTAATGCGCGCACACACACACGCACGCACGCGCACACACACACGCACGCAGCGCTCTGCGAGAGACCAAGTCAACACAGCTGCAGCAACTCAGCTCCCTCTCTCATCTTTAATCAGCCCTCTCTCCCTCTCTTGCACAACCTAGCAGGCCCCACATGACCTCCTGCAGTGGTGTGTCCTATCACTTGCACCCCCCCCCCCCCCCTCCTCTCTCCCCAAGTCCCACCTCACGCCCCCTGATATTTTTCATCATACACTTCTCGGAGCTTCTGTCCTCCCACCCCATTAGCCTCCCGTTCCTTCCCTGGCCCCCTTTGTCTCCAGAGACTCAGGAGGTTGTTTGGTTGGGGGGCTCTCCTGTGGAGTCATCTCTTTCGTGTCCTCACTATCAGGCTTGCATCCTCTGTCGACTTCTCTGCTTCATAAAAGTCTAAGAACTCTTCCCCCTCCTTTTATTTTGTTGCATTTCCCATCAGTCTCCTGTGTGTGTGTGTGTGCATGTGTGCGCGTGTGGGGTGGGGGGGTAGTCGTGGCTGCATTGAAAGAACTGGATAAAGCGTGTCAAAATGGCTGCCACTCATTCCTGCTCACTCGGCACATACGACCATGAATGATTCTCCCGACTTCTTCTGTGCGTTGAGAGGCTCGCTCAGAGCACCGGTGTTTTCTGTGCCTAGCGCACGTCTGTAAAATTCATGCTTGCGTCCTTTGAGGACCTCATGCCAAACAGCAAGCTTTCCTGGGCTGTAGCTGACTGTCATTACATTTCATAATATATCTTGTTTTACTCTACCCCCCCACACACCAAAATATGTGTAACACATACAAGGAATGTTTCTAATCATTTTAGAGTTGGGTGCTTTTCTATATGGGTCACCATTGTGGAATAAATACTGTGGTTGGAACAGCATTTAACTGCAGTACCAGCGATTGCCACTGTACCAAGCAAGCGTTACGCCCCTCCCCTTGGTGTTTGGAGACTGGGACAAGTGAAGCCCTCCCGTGGAAGCTTGGTGTACCCATAATGCACCACTGCCCTGCCCATAATTTGTGCTGATGCTGTCAGCATGGGACAGGAAGAGTAAATGCTTAAATAGCCTATAGAGGAAAGAAGCACCCATTCCCCTGCTTGGCTGCCTCTGTGTGAACAGCACACGAGGAAACCCAAAAGAATGACCGCACGATGGGATGTTATCGTTTGCTGCAGGAAAGAATGAGGGCCGACTCTTTCCTGTCATTATGTGAAGAGATCGACTTCCTCTGCATGCTACGTTCACCTTGATGAACGTTCAAAGGTCGTCGGGGAATGTGTGCTCACTAGTGTGGGACCTTGCTTCATTTCAGCCCTCAGTACTATTCACACATCATCTCCACCCTATCTAGTTCATCTTCATAGAGCAGTGACTAATGATTTAAAAGCAGTGTTTGATTGCATACTTGATTGCATTATAGCCTACTCAGAACCTCACATTTCACCTACAGCCCAACGTTTATTAAAAAAAAACAAAAAAAAAACTCTCCGTTACTCTGAATCATTATGCAACTCATTCAGCCACAAACTTGTTTATGTATTCAAAATACATAATGCATATTGTGCCTACATTCCGTACACCATAAATTATACAGTATGTGATATTCTCTATTATAGAGTGGAAGAACAATATTCCTCTCAAACATGTTTTCCATTTAAATTCAAGACAAATCTCGTCCTCTCCGGGCTTTCAAATCATTGAGCAGATAGGGTTTCTTTTTTTTTGTTTTCTACAGCGGAGTGAATAGTAGCGCTCACGCCATCATTCTCAAGGACATTTTGCAGCGACATGTAGCTGTTGACAAGTACGTCGGCTATCAAGGGCATTGGACCTGTTATTTTTCATTTATGGAGCATATTCCCTGTTATTACTAGACCCAAGTAGAACACGGTCCTCAATAAAACATGTCAAAGTGAAGCTTCAACAGGGCCTTTACACATTTCTAATACAAAATAACAAGCCTTGACATACTGACTACAAATATTATAAAAGAGAGAGGCCGATGTAGTCCAACTACTGCAGAAGCACTTGACGAAAAGGGTCAACGCTATTTAACCAAATAAAAATATGCAGGATGCTACTTTTATAATTGGGGTCAAAGGCAGACACTGGCTTTAATCTCTGTGTAGCCCGTGAGGTCACCAAATCCATCACTCTGCCATCCATTCACTTGGCCACTCTATCCATCAAACATTCTGAGATTTATTAGTCAGGTCTGGAGCTGGAAGGTGAGAGGTTAAATTGGGTGCGTGGCGTTAGCATTTATCAGCTGAGAGCCTTAACTGCAGCTGTGCGTTCACACGCACACACACACACACACACACACACACACACGAACAGGAGATAGTGGCACTCAGTTAGAAATCATTGATGACATTGCGGTTTTTGGCTGCCAGGGCTGGGTTAATGCAATCATACACAGGTCATGTGTGAAGTCCACACACACACACACACACACACACAGTCGCCCTGTGGAAAATCCGTCCTAAATTTAATTCTCACTCTTGGTGACATAACACATAAAAATATAGATTTAACACAGTGCTTGCTCAAACAACACCCTCACATTCTCTCCCTCCCTCCCTCACACACTCCCGTGATCAGCCTGATATAAATAGGGTCTCCACCAGGCGGGCAGGATGCCCCGAGGCAGCCCTCCATGTCGCATCACGGTAAGCTAATGTGGGGAGCGACGCTAGCTTGGCCTAGCCGCTGTCACTTTGGTTCCACATGCAGGTCGTTCAGGCACAGTTCCACCACACTGGCTTTGGACACCGCTTCCACGTGAGGTGAGCAGTGTTCTCCCCATGACAACCACTGGACAGCCATGGCCTTTATTTGCCTTTAGTTCAAGTGGAGCACCACATAATTTCACTGCTATTCCGTCTCGCCTACTGCCCAGGGACCAGTGCCGACCAATGCACAAGTGTGTGTGTGTGAGAGCGTGCGTGTCCTAGCTCGAATCCAAAGCAATTAGAGAGCCCAGATGGTAGGCTGGACCCAGAGTAAATAGCTGCGCATCGACAGAAGTAGCACAAAACAGAAACCAATGGCGACACGGAGCCAAGAGGACACACAGAGACATCTCTGGCACCGGAACCCCAGGCAAACGCACAGGCACGCAACCCATTATAAACCAACTGTTTCCATAAACGGAGGAGGGGGTATTGTCACAGTCAAATCACGTTTCATAATACAGGTACATTTTGTTTGTGTTCGAGCGCCTGCGGGAACCAAAACTTCGGGGCCCAGCTCGCTGCTCACGTTTGAAGCACTGGACGCCCGGCCGCATACGTGCATCTGTAGGGCTGGGAGGGAATAGATAATGGCATGAGCCTAGGTGAGCCACAGAAGGATGAGTGAAGCAATACAAGGCACTCATCGCTCGTGTTTCAAGACGTAAAACATTTTTTTGGGACGTTTTTCCAACCGCAACACACAAATCATTAACCCGGTGTAACAAGACCCAAAGTTCACTTTGTGAACAGGGTCTGGACACGCTCCACTGGGGATGGTTTACAGCCGTTGCATACTAACGGCGGTAGACCCTTGGGTTACGTTTGAAACCATCGAAGCAGCCTTTGAGCAATTGGGTTGATTCATTAATCACTTCATCTCTGCCACCGCCGCCTGTAGGAATTGCAATCAGACACGAACACTTCAACGTCATCGCACTTTGTGTATTCGCCTGGCTTCCCCCTGGCCACGTAACAGGGTATCAAAAAGTATTGTTGAAAAAAGACTGCCTGGATATATAAGCCTAAGACCCTTGCTCCACATGGTATTAATGTAGAGTATGATCTTAAACCGTTACTGTAATATTAGCTTGTCAAATGTCTTGTCTGTTTAGAGCCTAATGTAGCCTATGTATTTAATATTTTCTTATATCTTTTTCTTATTTACACCATATTGTGTGTTTCCTGTAATCAACTTTATATTGGTCTTAAAGATCATGTAAAGCAGGCATACATTTGTGTTTTGAGCTTGTCACACCACAGAAAAAGGTGATATTAACCACCAAGTATATAAAAGTGTGTTTCTAAATCGTGAAAGAATAACCAGTATTCTTGTCAGCAGACAACACAGTCTGCAGCCAAAGGCCCTGTAACCACACCCACTTGCCTGTTCTACACAGCCTCCATAAAAAAGTGATCATCTGCCAAAAAATGTTTGGCAAATGCAGAAGTGCATTTTATGAGTTGTGTTGCTGCTTTATACACTGGTAAAAAAGGACTAGATTGCACTAACTAGATTATAATCCAGGGTTGTGGGCACTCAGTGCAGTGGGTAATCAGTTTTTGACAGACTACCTTTCAAGAAGATCACTTTTTGTCATGACACCTGCAGTTTAGCCTATTGTATTGGACCTTTTCTTTTGGAAATGTGGTTGATATTTTCTTTCGGAAATAGGATTGGGCTACATAGACAGTAGGATTACAATGGGTGCTGATTTGAACACGAGAATGCAGACTTGGCTCTGACAGCCAGAGTATGAGGTAGGCAATGGCTACTAAAGCTGTAGCTTCAAATAATGCACATGGACTCTGGGATGGCATATGGATTTCTGCATTGAAGGCATATCTATCAGACTGTATGAAGGACAGTACGGTGATTTAGCTATGGAGCTGTGGGCTGTTGAAGGACAGTTAAGGAAGGAAAGTTAGTAGGCTAAAACTTGCAGGAGAACTATTGCGCTGATTCGAACGCTCTATGCGTTTATATCCTCTAAGTGTTACGGGGAGGGGTATGCCATGTGGGGGAAGTGTGCATAGTCCCCCGTTTCTGCCTCACCCAAAATATTACAGAAATTATGAAATACAGTTTAACGGTCTTACTTCACAATTCAATACTACAAAGTTAACAGCGTTTCCACAGTTACAGGAATGGGTATTTAATATACAGTATAGCTTATTACCAATACCAAATAAATCTCCATTTGCTTTACACAGTATTTAATAGCACCTGTGCATGTTCCAACAGACCATTAGGACATTTGTTGCAGTGTGTCATGTACCCTGAAGAAGACTTGCTTGTTTGACGAAATGTCAAATGTTAGCATTAAACCTCTGCTGCTGCCTTACGTTGTATCTTTTCTTTACCAGCCAACGGCTCTCTACAGGTGTGTGTTTTTAGTTTAGTGTTTCCCTCAACAGGGGCTCCCACCTGGCGTGGTATGAAAGACACCGAAGAGGACCTCAACTGAGCGAGTTCTGTTCCAGCCCAGGGGTTCCCCCTGGCTGAGACGAAGGGTCCTCACCCCTTCAGGACAGTAAAACACTAAAAGGGTCCAAACCCTAGGCACTGAGACGGAAAGGAGTACTTCCCGCCACAACAGAACTGGCCTGCGGCTAGGATATATGACAACACCCAGAGATAGGATACTTTTTCTCCCTGCCACAAGTGCCTCTTACTTTTAATGTCTTTACATTTAGATCGTGCCATCAGACAAATTGGCCCGGCAAATGAAAGAAAGGCACAAGCTATATAGCACCTTTTCTCATTCTCCGTCTCAGCGTGAAACCTGTTAAATACACTATATATAGTGCTATTGTCAAACCTCATCAAGCCTTTATTTTTATACAGCCTACATTACACCTAGGCGTATTCTAACTATTTGGTCTATTAGTAAGGTGCAGGTTGTCACGGGTCACAGAAGGGTTCAATTCCCTGCAGGCACTGTTAAAACACTCTTACCACACTGGTCGCTGATTGATCCGCCCTTCAGAGTGTCTGAGCAAACCTTCATGCAAACAGAGTTTCTAGACTAATCTCAGCGAAAACTGAGCTGAGAGCAATAGTTGAGCAGAGACCAGGCTGTTGAAGGGACCACATACAGTATGTATGTGGTCCCATCAACACGGAATCTAGACAGGTGCCCAAGACAATGCAAGACACTCACACACATACAGATGTAGGCCTACACACGTTAAGGGAACACAATCCAAATACACCCATGATCAGATTGTCCCACTTGCCCTCTGTTAAAGTTTGACCAAACCAGTTTGGTTTAAGCTAACAGACAGTTCAAACAATGCATCCTTTGAGGCGCTGGATTCAGAGTTTCAGCTTGCTGGGCACATTCCCCCCAACTAAAAACAAACTGCCCCTGCCGCTAGAGAAACCAAACCACTAAAGCAACACTAGCGCATTCCACTGCTTTCTCTTATGTCTATTATGTATGCATATGTGATTGTTATGCCAGGGATATAAGAGTCACTAGGGAGTACAATTATCATTAAGTGTGCTCATTTTTAAATGAGATATAAGTAGTAGAAGTGTGGTTCATACTGTTCATCCTTCTCCATTATCTCTCTGCTAGGGTAAAACACAGCGCTGCATAGCGAAAGCTTGCCTTTTAAACACTACTACAGCAATCTCCTATATACAGTACATGTACCTGTTGCCAAGGCAGCAAGTTTACCTCAGCCAACCAGAACACGCAAACAAATCAGAGACCAGGAGAAGTGGTGCTCCAGTACTGGGTAATTTAAAACCACAAAATGGCCGCTTCCATTTCAGGTTTCAATTTCACAAGGCTGTTATCTCACCAATGTTGACAGCACAAAGATCAAATCAAATCAAAACTGAAACGAGACAAACATCAAAAGCAGGAAATTAGACTAGTAAAAGGGAAGGGCTGCTTTGCATGGAAAGCAGACAATGAATGACAAGTGACAGAGGGGTCACTTCATACCCAGATCAATTAATCTATAAATCTAATCAGTGGGTATCGATAACTATTCATTACATTTCACTATGCAGTAGTCCGCGACTCTGACTAGCCTCAAGTGTCACCTGATATGTAGACCGGAGGAAAATGAGCGACAAACAGACAGCACACATTTCATTTAAAAAACCATGGATTCTTTAATCGCGGCCTGGTACGTAAAATAAAATCAGAAGACATGACAAAATGGTGACAACAAATGAAACAGTTTTCAGAGACCGTAAAAAGAACAAATGTTCTTCAAATAAAAAAATAATCATAAACTACAAATAAAGAAAAAGAAACATCAAATTACACATAGCAGTGAGTTAAAACCACATTTTGGGAGGGGAGGAACATTTTTTGGGGAGTGTATTGTCGTGTGTACAGTTGTACAAGACGAAGCACATTTGCCAGTTTTGGCAGCAATCACAGCGCAGCAGTCAAGAATAAACAACTCAGACAACTTCAATTATAAAGCACTGCAAAATTGAAGAAAAAAAACAAGAATAAAAAGCCAGAAAAACAGTAAAAACTAGAGTAAGAGATCCTTCATGCTTGTTGCCACTAAGAAATACATAAACGTGACACCATGAATTAGTAATTCATTTTTCTTTCGCTACATATTTATACTATGTACACAGGAAGGTTTATTTGTTCACTCAGCAGGCGAGAATGGGAGATGTTAAGGCTTTGATTAGATCAGAGCTAGAAAGTAAACAGTGTGTGGCCTTCATAAAAAGGGAAACATGTTTATTTTTAAACTAGGAAACTTTGTGCTAGAACCCCAGAACCTCTGCGAGTCCCCATAAGTGTTTTGTCTGACAAGCCACACTTTGTGTCGAGGGAGGCAGTGAGACGTGCGGAATGCAACGTTTTGAGAGACTAACTGGAATGAGTTGTGACTCTCTAAAAGCTTTTGAAGGGAGCTGTGGAAGGAACAGAGGTCAGCCATGTGGCATTTTCTGAAAGCTATATTCCCTGTGCTGGGTATATAGGCTGAACAGATGCTAAAAAGCTTGTTTCCCTGACAATGGGTGAAAGGTGCGTGTGTGTGTAACCCCAGGACAATGCAGCCTCTGTCCTACATGGTGGTTGACTCACCATCAGAGGGACAGACACTTCTGGGAGATAAAGCAGTCACGCGTTGTCTAAAAATGTTCTGCATGGTGTCAGAAGACACCATAGCCAGTGAGCATGAAGAAGAGAATGAAGTAGTATGTGATCTTGTGTGGATTAGTGTCAGAAAGAGACAGTTGTCAAGTACGAGGTGTCTTCTGCACAGTTTGGCTGTAGGCGGGAGCATAATTAGAGTGATGGAGGGTGTTTGTGTGTGGCTGGTGTTATTTCCCCGGCTGCATTCACTGTACGTTTGTGGATGGAGGTCAGTGGAGTCTCGCCCTAGCCGTGACAGGAGGTCAGAGTGCAGCTCAGGTTACAACGCTGAACAGAATCACAATCTGACACACAGCTGACTCACGTTACAACACACACTCTGCAGCCTGCAGTCTCCTGATAAATAATTATTTACAGGGTGGGCTCAAATGCTCAAATGCAGTAGGAGAAAAACTGGATTTTACTTTAACCTGCTGTATTTATATCTGTATGTATAAGACCAACAATTCATAGGTGGTAGCTACTGGAAATCGGCAGTTTAGCATTTTAACTACTAAACCAGGTGATTTTCAAAACAAAAAATGTACATTATATCCTTCTGGGACGTGTGAACTTTTATGCAGGCAAAAACATAAAGTCCTCTCCGCCCCCACAACACTGGCTCAATATATTTGATATTTACATTTTGATAAATATCCACATTTTCACAAGGAAAATAAAGATGCGTACATAATATAGTATACAGATACCTCACACCGAAATGTATATACACAGCGTTTTTTTGCCCCTTGCTATTGCTTTCACAAGAAATACTCAATATGCATTTCTCCAAAAAGGAGCCCATTTGTCTTTTCCCACGATTAAGAAAGTTAGTGAGAATGTGGTAGGCTATAGTTGTGACATATCAAGGGTTTTCAGGAAAGTTCTCTCTCTCTCTCTCTCTCTCCCGCCACCAATAAAGAAATATCTCTCCAAATATATTATTAGGTGGTATTAGGTTTACAAGCACGTTAGTCACACAGTCCACGACTAAACGGGCATGAAAAGGTGTTGGCTGGCGATGCCATCGTTGCTCTCGACAACAAGCGGCTGGCCTTACGCGGCCTCCCACCAAGATCTAGGCCAGGAGTTGCTCACAGGCCGCGTGCAAAGTCAAGCCAGCCAATGAGAGGCCGACTGGTCAGGAGTGAGTCAGAAGTGGGTCACATTAAAGGGCAGGACGCATTGGAAGAGCGGGAGGCTCCCTCTCCCCAGAAAGAATGCGGTGCTCCACCAGTGGCTTGTTAAGGTGCGATGTGCACACAGCCCCTGGTGAATAGGAGGTTTACAGTGGGTTAAGATAAACACACCATCACTCTCAGCCCTCCACCTGCCGCGGAGAGAGACATTACACCCCTTGGTGCAGGTCGACCCTCATTACGTTCCCCTGAATCTGAATGCAAACTGGAAACTCCACCTACCACTCCCTGTAACACCATAGAAACAAGTGTGACAGGAGAGCGTATGTAAACCAATCACGTCCGTGCGACGGAGAGCGAAACAATGGCCGGCCACATCATGAGTGCGGCAATGGAGTGCAGATGGACGTACTGTACGTTTGTGACTGCAGCCGCTCTGGGGTGGATTAGTCAGGCCTGACAGGACGGAGTGGCGTTTGACAGAGCAACAGCTGCAGAGTGCCCTTGTGCTCTCACTAGCCCTGAACTCCATACTGGCCTGTATAAATCATGTACTCACAAGTCACAAAGGGGTAGGGCGGGGAAATTGGTGTTCGTGAAATCGCCACGTCGTAAACGTTCAGCGGCGGCAGTATGTCGGCCCTGGCTACTGTAAGTGGGCGACTTCATGGCTCGTTAGCGCTCTAACTCCCGTCGTCATGGGAGCACTGCGGATGTGGGGGGAGGGGCTACGGAGGAGGGAGGACCAAGACACGGGCTGCCGCCATCTCACATGTCATCTCCCCCTACGCCCCCGATTGGCCATGTCTTGTCCCTCGCTTTACACCGTCTCCTATGGCTACGGCGGGCTCTGCGCTGTGGCGGAGGAGCTCCTTGTTAGCAGCTTGGCTAGCGCGCAGACTCTCCCAACTGACCTTTCGGAATATTCCGTGGGCCTTGTTTTGCATCGGTAGCGCACAGCGATTTGGTGTCGCAAGGTCAAGGGCAACTGCTATTTATTGAGGACGTAAATGAAAAGGAAGGGGTTTTTTGAGAGTAGGTAAGAGGTGTGGGGTTGAGGAGTGAAAATCGAAAATAGCACACAGATAAACACTTCTCCTCTAACCAAATTATGGGTAATGTCTCTTCCCCTTGCAAATATTCCTGCATTGCGCTAGATGTCACAGCGACACAACACACAAGCAGGCAGGGCGGCCGGGAAGCTGTAGTCAATGTGTGTTGATGTATATTTGACAAGCTCTGCTTCTACTGTGTTTCGCTGAAGAGAAGAATGGGAATGCAAAGCTGGATGCCCCTTCCATTGTCACACCGATGTTCCATTTCCACAGGCATAGCGCCCCCACCCCACCCCAATAGTCCTTGTGTGAAGAGTCGTCATCGTCAAGGTTCCAGTCATAGTGATAGAATAAGCCAGGTTACTTCTGAAGGTTGTTTTTCCCTCTTGCTACACTCCCACCAATCTCAGTTCCATTTACCTTGAGGACCAGACAACCACGTCCAACTCATATCCGGAATGTTCCACCCCTTCCCTCACCCACTTTTAAATACCTACTGTGGTAATGTAATAGATCACAAATCCATTTTTTACCAAAAATAAATGTGATATTCTACTTTCCTCCATTTTCATTAGACTGGAGGCCAACACCACCCCCCCCCCCACCCGACCCCCGACCACCCTCTTCCGCACCCCTACCCTACACATAAACGGCAGTCCGCGAGATCACCGAGCCGTCCTTCTGCGACTCCATGTCGTCGTCCAGGTAGCCGCCGATCACGTCGTCGGGGTCGTGCGGGGGGCGGAGCTGCAGGATGGGAGCCCCGCCCCCGCCGAAGTGGTCGTACCGCTCTTCCTCCTCCAGCTCGTCAAACTTCCGCCTCTCTGCCTCGTCCAGCTCGGTGCTCAGCAGGATGTCCTGGGCGGTGGGAGTGGTGATACCCAGGGGCCCGCCCATGGGCGGGGCGGCGTGGTGGTTGTTCTTCTGGCCCGCCGTCTCGCTGTACATGTAGATGGGGCCGTTGTTGTTGCCGCTGGCGACAGCCCCGCCCGCGCCGTTCTTGCTGGCCTTCTTGCCGGCGCCGAAGACGCGCACCTTGAGGTGGTCGCCGCCACCGCCCCCGCCCCCGTTGCCACGGTAGCCGTGCTGCTGGCGGCGGCTGCGGCTGACGAGCACGGCGATGAGAGCCGCCACCAGGAGCAGGGCCAGCAGGGAGCCAATCACGGCCCCCGCCACCACGCCTGCGTTGGACGGGTCTGGGGAGGCCTCTGTAAGGGGGAGGGGGAGGGGGGGGGAGGAGGGGATAGCAGGAAGACACGGTTGAGAAAACAGGGACAGAGACACACACACAGCGAGAGAGAGAGAGAGAGAGAGAGAGAGAGAGAGAGGGGATAGAGAAAGGGGGGAGAGAAAGGGGGAGAGGAAGGAGAGAGAGAGAGGTTGGATGATGTCAGCAGCGTGTTTCAGAACTGAAGCAGTGGAGTGTGTAGGAGTGTGACGTGTCAGCACAGTCAAGTGTACATGTGTGTGTGTGCACTCATGTACACACTCGTGTACACACACACACACACACACACACGTGTGGTGAATCTCTAGCTCCACTGACATCACCCCCCCCACCCCTCCTTTACCAGGGAAAGCTGCTCCTGTCCCCAGAGTCCCACGCACCCTTTACCAGCCAATGGCAGTAACAGGAAGAGGAAATAAACACATTAAAGTACACACACACACACACACACACACGCACACACGCTCACTCCATAAGCTTTGTGCAGGGCAGGACAGGTGGAGACCAAGAGGACAATGGAAGACAGATGAAGGGATAGAGAGGTGGAGATTAAGGGGGGCGGGGGGGTGTTTGTCAACAGTGGGATGACAAGTCCTCCTCCAGGCCACGGGGACAGATTGGGCCCAACTCCCCCTCATATCTCGCCTTGGAGTTGCCGCCTAATTTCCGTCTCGCTCCCGCACACCGAAGGCGTTTGCCTTGCCGTATGTGCGTGTGCGCGCACGTGTGTGCGTCCGCCTGTTTCTCTGCGATGCCTGCGATGGATCAGTCGCAGCTGCCATATTCCAGAGACAGGCGTTCGCACGTCAAACGCAGCAGTTTTAAGTCTGTTTGGCTTTAGCCAAAGGCCTTTCATTGAAATTCTGTCCAAGCGTGTCTTTCAAGCAGGAGAGTAGACTTTAGGGAGGGTGGGGGAAAAAAAACTAGGGCTCCATAATCTGTGTCTATAAGTGTGTGTGGGGGTGTGTAAAGACACCAAGGAGACCGGTGGTGTCTAAATCAGGGGTATAGATGGGTCCCATATGACTAGCAAGCGCTTTTACTGTTCATATTTTGAGCTATGCACTCCCCATCTCGTTCCCGCCGCCATCCATAATGAATGTCAGCAGGTATTTTAGCAGAAATAGCTGGCATTTGCTATTGTGAACGTGTCACGGGCCCGTCAAGGCTGTGCTCGGAAGAAAGAAAAACGTTGAGCGACGCGAGGAGAGGCCCATCGATTAGCGCCCTGGCACGCCTTTCAGGCACCCAAAACCAGCTGACTGGCTGTTGCTGGGGAAGCACATATTCCCCGCTGTACTGTAGCAGAGCGAGGCGTTACACATTCAAGTCCCTGTTGCTGGAAATGGTGTCACAATGTTACACTCTCAAGAACACCGGTAAGTCAGAAACCCTTGGGCTCTCCTCTCCCTCCCCCCAGCGACCCAGCACGGAATCCAGCGGTGAGCGTCTCGAAACCCTGCCTAAACACACCAGCGACGGCACGTGTTCCAAATCAATCACCTTCCCGCGTAGAGCAGACGGCACTGCTCTTCTAAACGCAGGGGTTGTTGTGCAGCGTGAACGCCACGCGTGCATCTGTCGCTCCCTCTCTACTGCTGCCTCTCTCCCTCTACCCCTCTCTCTACCCCCTCCAACTAGTCATGCCAGCTCTTCCAAAATCCACTTTGCCTTCAACTTTCTCCATACGGCTGGCAGAGAATGTGAAGGTCACGTCGACGAATTTCCTTCCATCCATCCTCTAATTCCCACCCCCTCGCACCATTTCCCTCTTTGCCACACTGCTCCTGTCACCTCCTCACCGGGCCAGAGTGGTGCAAAGCGCTCCTGTTCGCGCGCGCGCACACACACACATACACACATGCCCTTCTGTGTCCGCTAGTGAAGGAAACCCGGGAAATGCATTCGCGCCTCGGCAACGCCGCAAGGCGATGAAAATAATAAAGTGTGTTTTCAGCTCCGGCACAGGGTAAATGTTGTGTCAATAAATAATGAAACAAGCTCTTTGTAAGCACAAATTATTCACTAGGTACAGCAGGGGGAAACTAGTTTACTGGTTAAGTGTGCTAAGCTAATAGCATACATCGGTGTTGTTAAATCATTGCATACATCCAGCACTTTCAAAACAAGTATGTTAGCGATGTACTCCAATTTCCTTCAAATGCCGTTAACACAGAGTGACTCGATTAGAGTGTGGGCCATAAAGGCTTGACATTTATTCAAACTAGGTGAGAGGAGAACGAGGTTTGACAACTACAGCTCTAAATGACCTGGCAGACCAAAAGATAAATAGCTCAAATTGATGCAAAATACTGTAATGCACCAAGTGCTCCAAGTGAACACAAGCAACCCCTAGTTGAATCGGAGATGTACGGGCTGAATTCATTGACTTACGCCAGGAGGAATCTCTTCTCAGTTGAACGACAACGGACCGCTGAGAGAGAGAGAGAGAGAGAGAGTGTGTATGTGTGCGTGTGTGTGTGTGTGTGTGTTAGACCACTTAACAGAGAGAGAAGGGGAGAATCTAGGTTACCCACATGGGGGGGGACAGTTTGCTGGAGAAAGCCAGGCTGTGATTAAGGCACAACACAACTGATATTTAAGAGTTAAGCTGGGGGAAAAAAAGACGCTCACTGCACAGATGAGAGGTCCGACAAAAACCACAAGGTGATTGAGCTGAGAGAGAGAGAGAGAGAGAGAGAGAGAGAGAGAGAAAGAGAGAGAGAGAGACTAGGCATAAGGATACAGATGAGGGATCCATGCCTCCAGGTGCTTAGGACAAGACTAAAGGACACAGGACGCACATTATACCTGTGTGTGTCTGAGTTGTGGAGCAGGTGCTGGCCATTTCACGCCTGTCGGCCCCTCTTAGCCCCCTGTTTGTCAACATAAACCCCCCCCCACCTCCCCGTGTGGACTTGGTCCAAGTCCCCCCCCCCCGCCCCCCGCCTTGTCTCTCTGCCTTCCAGAAGAATCACTGTCTCTCTGTAACTCATCAGTCAACTCCTCTCTCATGATATGTGTGTGGGGGGGCTCCAGACACAGAGAGAGAGGGAGATGGCCCTCCCTCCAGAGAGTAGTGGAAAGACAGAAATCTGTCTGTAATGGGGGTATGGGTTGGGGGGAGGGGAGGGGGGGATGGTCCTCCTACATCCATGGACACACACACACACACACACACACACACACACACACACACACACACACACAGTGTTGCTCTTCCACAGGAAGGCTTAACCAGAGTTTCAGGAAATGTCTCCATCTTGTCCGCACGGGTGCGTGTTATTTCAGCGAGGCCGGTAAAAAAGAACCGCTAAGTGAAGTGAGCAGATGCAGAAGGGAAGGGGGGGGGGGGGGGCTGTCGAGTGCCGAGTGTTAAGACACACCAACCATTCGACTGTTCTCTACCAGGACAGAACAACCACACACACACCACTTAACTTTGAACGTTAATGATGCAATCTAGCGTTCAACGTATCGTTCGCCGTGATTGCGGCCTCGTCGTCTTTAAGACCCTTCTCTCTGCTTCGCAGATGGACGAGGCTCCGTGGCAGAGCCATTACCCAGGCTCCTTTGTAATGGCCACTTGGCGAGGGTCGGAGTGCCCACTTCCTTGGGACGACATGGGAGACAACACGCGGAGCGCTGTAATGTCTCCTTGAAAAGGGGGCCAGGCAAGAGGAGCGCCTCCTTTGCACGGGAGCAGATGGGCAGGGGAGCTGACGTATAATGCGGCGGGCTGAGGGAATGAGGGAGAACAGCAGTGCGAGTGGCAGGCGCTCTCTACGAGGATGAAGAGGAACGTTAGGTGGAGAGGTGGAGGCGGTCCGGTGGAATGTCAAACATGGCCACACACACACATACAGAGAGAGAGAGAGAGAGAGAGAGAGAGAGAGAGAGAGAGAGAGAGAGAGAGAGAGAGAGAGAGAGAGA